>OX421978.1:34433626-34618626 GCA_949128135.1 Parasteatoda lunata
GTTTGAACGCGTTCTTACTTCGTAATGTGACGACCCGCATGAAAACTACCTGCGGCGATATTCAAAACACAATAGTATTCTGGACAAATCCATCCGACCTAAACAGATGACTCATCTTCGCTCGAAACTTCCATACACTCTCGCATTTTCGATTCATTGTTCTGTTTTCTCGAAAGAACCGGAAAAATCCAATTCCCGAACAATCCTTGCAGGTAGGTATAAATACAAGCGAGGCCGCCCGAAGATCAGTTAGTTAACGACTTAGTCAGTCATCTGCAACGACCCGCTGTGGCTCGAGTAATTGTTTGTGTAATCCCCGAAACTCCCACTGCCTCAATAGTCCGTGGGCCGAAGACTCAAAAGCAATTCTAAACTGATTTTCGTTCCTACACTCGAGTGGCAATTTTAATCTTCCAAAATAGAACTCAATCTTGCCTGGGAAATATAAATTCACGAAGTTCTCCAAAATATAGTAGGCCATTAATTGACAGTTATCAAAATATTGAAGAACTATTTTAATTTCATGAATACAGAATTTTGCCCATGAATATCCAAAGAGGAGGGTACTGTGACGTCACATGAAAATGAATTGACCAATCACAACCAAAAAGCTTCGCGATTTGCGTCTGCTCTAGTTCTTGTTTCCTTTGCTTCAAACTGCTTTACAATTCTTGTATAAACGTTATAAAAGTTTAATAAAATTATAATTTCATTTTAATAGGACCCGCGCAAGAGCATTAGTTAGCAGTAAGCTTTCGTCAATTGCGTTTCTGTGTGTTGTTCTCCGTAGTAGGTAACGTCTAAAATGGATGTTAAAAAAAGAAAAGTGGATTCAGAATGTCGAGTTTTTAAAGAAGAATGCACGTGGAAATATTTCTTTACTTTATTTAAAGAAAAACCTGTGTGCTTACTTTGCAATACAACTGTTGCAGTTTTAAAAGAATATAACATTCAACGCCATTTCAAGAGCAAACATGAAAACCACTCCTACTCATCGTTAAGTGAAGAGGTGAAAAAAATTAAATCGAAAGATTTAATAAAAAATTTATCAAGTCAACAACAAGTATTTCAGAGAGCTAATCATTCTCAAAGATGCGCTACGAAAGCCAGTTATGTGTTGGCTTATAATATTGGTAAATCTAATAAAGCATTTTCAGATGGTGAATTTATAAAGCAGTGCATGATAGATGTGTGCGATATTATGTGCCCTGAAAAGAAAAATGATTTTCAGTCACTGTCTCTCTCAAGAAGAACAATCACCGAGAGAATTGAAAATATTGATAAAAATCTAATTTCACAACTGACTACAAAAACTCAAAAATTTATTTTTTATTCAATTACCATGGATGAAAGTACAGATATCAGCGATACTGCACAGTTACTCATATTTGTAAGAGGAATCAACGCCCACTTTGAAATTACAGAAGAACTTGCAGGGGCTGCAGTCAATGAAAGGAACAACGACTGGTGCCGATATATTTTGTGAATTTGAAAATTGCATCGATAAACTTCGTTTACCTATTGATAAGTTATGTAATGTAACTACAGATGGTGCTCCTAATATGGTTAGAATCAATCAAGGATTTTTTGGGAAATTTAATTCTAAGTATCCGAAAAATGATGTTTTTTTTTTTGCATTGCCTTATACATCAGGATTCTCTCTGTAAATCGGCTTTAGATATTGACCATATACTTAATTTTGTTGTAAAACTAGTAAATATGATTCGTTCCAGAGGATTATTACATCGCCAGTTTCAACAGTTTTTGGAGTCCGTACATGCTGAGCATTCCGATATCCTGTATTATTCAAAAGTTCGTTGGTTAAGTGCTGGAAAAGTATTTGAAAGAATTCGGGATTTCAAAGACGTTTTCTTCTTGATAAAGACATTTATAATCAATTTGACGTCTTAGAAAACGAAACGTGGCTTTCTGATTTCGCTTTTTTCACAGACCTCCTCGTGCACATGAATATACTTAATCTCAAATTGCAAGGGAAAAATCAGTTTCTTCACGATATTTGGCAATACCTGAAAAGTTTCAAATTAAAGTTATTATTATTTGCTAATCAGATCTCTAAATCTGATTTTTCTCATTTTCCAAGAATACAATCTTTAAAATTCACTATATCAAACAATAAGATTAAAAAATACGAAATTAATTTGAGAAAACTATCTTCAGAATTTGAAAGGAGATTTCAGGACTTTAGAAAAATGGAACCAGAGTTTAGTATTTTTGCGACCCCATTCAATGTTAATTACGAAGAAGTTGATGCAAAATTTCAACTTGAGTTAATAGAACTGAACTGTAATACTCTCCTGAAACAAACTTTTCATACAGTACCATTACTAGAATTTTATAAAAATTTAAGTCCAGATAATTTCCCAAATCTAATTACTCATGGAATGAAGATAATGACAATGTTCGGCTCATCTTATATATGCGAACAAATCTTTTCAACAATGAAGCTTAGGAAAACTTCTTTAAGAAACAGAATTACAGATGAGCACCTTTCATCAGTTTTAAGAATTTCTGCTTCGCAAATGGAACCGGACTATGATGAAATTTTGAAGAAACAGTCTCAATTTCATTTTTCTCATGCACCATCAACCAGTAATGACACCAGAAAATAAAGTGATAATACTTCACATCAAGAACTACACTAAATTCATTTTATATTTTGTGCTTATAATTTTCTTACCTTTTGCTTTTTTACTATTAAAATAATAAGTGTATGTAATAATATATGTATATGTTTATAGAACTTATAAATTTTTTAACGATTAAGCATTATTCTTTGGGCCGCTACGATTGTCTAGTTATTACAAATGGCCCGTCTTAAAAAAAGTTTCCCCACCACTGCACTAGTGGATAAATATTGTCATCTGAGCTTCTGAGAAAATCGATACTAGTTTATATATATATATATTTAAAAGCAAAATGCGATCTTTATTTTTTTTTAATTGGTAATTAGTATTTCTATCGTTATTTATTTATCATTATTGCATTTTATTATTATTATAAATGACCGAGTGAGATTTGTAAGTAGAGAAGTTTCAGAAAATTGATTCAATTGAGCAACCCTTGCACTTAGAGATAAGTCCAGTTAAAAAGTGGACACGCGTGATAGTTGTATAAAACAGTAACAATTGCGGCACCTTCCTTTAGGGTATAATAAAGGAAGGTAGTAGGAGTGCACCACAAACTGCTGATAGCTGATAAACCAATTCACGCGCCTTTTGTCCTTGTCAGTGTTAGCCGTAAATAGCATAAATTTGACGATAAACGTTAAGCCAATTTTCTCTAAGTGGCTTTAAAGCAATTTTTTGCAGAAAAAAAAATCATATTACGTTGCTTTGTTTTGTTTTGTACGCATCAATCGTAGCACAACTTTACATGCACTATAAATGTTTTCATGCAAATTATTTATCCAGTTATAGGCATAATAGCAACTGTGTATTAAGAGAGAATATATGTTTATATCAAGACGGAAAAGAGCAGTTAAAACATTCATATAGGTTTTTTTTATTTGAGTAAAAGTAATTAGCGATAGATATAGCTTATAATTAAGAGTAGTATGAGTTTATTTTATTCTTCACGAAAAATAATTAAAACTGAAATAGTGTTACTACCAATTTTTTTCTAAATTCCGTCTTACTTTCAGCCCTGGGTGTACTCTCCTTACCTTAATTTACAACCATTAAGAGTTTTGCTGTTCATCTGAAGCTTTTTATTCGCCAGTGCTATTGTTGTCAGTGTTAGGAAACAACTAACTCGAATTTCTGCTAAGTCAATAGCTCGATTTTTTTTAAAAATGATTTAGTAGTTTTTTAAATATTACATACTTAATTTACACTTACCTTTGCATTTAAAAACGAATTTTGAGGTATCGGCAACAGAAACCTCAGCCACCCCTGTTTTTAATTTAATTCTTGAAAAACTTCGCTTCGAATTTACATGAATAGAGAATACAATAATACTGCGGTGTGTTCAGATATCACCATCCTTAGAATATATTTTTAGACTACTTTTTCTAAGATGAAGTAAAAAATTTACACATTAGAGTCTGTAAATAAATAGTTAACGGAAAAATAAACAGAAACGCTAGCAGAAATCTGTTGATTTATAAGTGAGGAAGAAAGTTTAAAAACTTCTGCACTTCCTTTCATTCCAAATTTATTTCCCGAACAACTAATGTCTTCAGAACAGTAATCAATACTTTCGTACCCTGGCCCTGAAGGATTATTCTTAATTTATGACATATTCTTAGATGTGTTTCAATTTTGAGCATGTCACTATACTCAATATTTGGTTTTACAATTTGACTTTTATTTGTTTCGGAGCTACTTTGACAATACTCTGCTCTATTCTATATATATATATATATATATATATATATATATATATATATATATATATATATATATATATATATATATATATATATATATACATATACTAAACTCAGTGGCGCGACAGCTCATAGAGGGCCAAAGGCCTACTGTGCCCATCTCAGTTTTCTTGACCTTGGGCTCTGGGGTGCAGGAGCAGATGTTCCTGTCAGGTGATCAGCCGAACGCGGAACCCCCCAGTGTTTAATTCCCATGCATGCTTGGCTCTTATCGAACTAAAGGGATGAAAGGCTGAGTCGACCTTGCCCGGTCTGAGGATCGAACCCAGGACCTGTGGCACGGGAGTGCAAAGCGCTACCACTTAGCCACCGGGCGTCACATATACATATGTCATATATATATATATATATATATATATATATATAATTATTTCATATATATATATATATATATATATATATATATATATATATATATATATATATATATATATATATATATATATATATATATATATATATATATATATATATATATATATGTATAATTATCATATATATATATATAATTATTTTATTAAATTTTAAAGAAATTTGTCAGCAATTACTTTCAAAAGACTTATATAAATATATATATATATATATATATATATATATATATATATATTGCTTTTGAAAGTAATTGCTGACAAATTTCTTTAAAATTTAATAAAATAATTCAAAACATTGCTTCTGCATAATATATAAAAAAGATAATTTTTATCTTTTTAGACATTAAATCTATTTATTCAACAAAATTTCTTTTTTTTATGTTTCCGCTGTTTAAAAACTCGAAGAAGGTTTATTCTGTATTTATTTATTTTATCATTTATTTTTGCCCACGAGAAGTTCCACAAAATCAAATTTTTAAAAGCGCCAATCTTTTTGAAATTAGGTCGGGCGATATGGCAGCTGTTTCATTTTTCTGAAAAAATGTGTGAAGTACTTATTGACACAATCTTAGTCTCTATATACAAGCGTTATATAACATTCTCTAACCTCATTTTATGTTATTTAGCCGTATTAGCAACACAACATAAAGTATGTCAACAAACTACTTTTATATTTACCTAAGCAAAAATCAAGGCAAATTTTGGGGTTATTTCATTTTTCTCTATTTATGAACAATGTCCTTTTTAATATTTAAAATATTTAATAAGTGTTAACTTGGCTTGAACTGTTAAATTTTATTCCGTTTGAGTTTTATAACATTTCTTCTTTAAAACTAAAAAAGTAATAAATGTTCAATAGTTTCTAAACTGGGCCATAAAATATCACAATCACTTTGCGACAAATTAAAGTTGTTCAAATAATATTTGATTTTTTTTTTTATAGTTCAGTTCTCTTCCTGTTAAGTCTATTAATTAGTTTCGATAAATGTTTGTATCGGGTCAGCAGGATAGTAATTTTATTTTTCACTAAGAGACAACTTTTCTGTTTGTTTTGAATAACTTCGATCAATGAGGCGATCACTCTTTTAGAAAGCCAATAAAAATTATAAGAATAGCTGAAGCTAGCAGCATACTTTACGACATTTTAAGGTCTGAGCGAAATATTTTTTTCAGTAGTAAAGCAGAAATTAAAAAAAATTCGAATTTATTAATACTTTTTATAGCAACGTAACCAAAAGAATCATTACCTATCCAATATCTGTTTAAACAATCTGTATGAAATGATAAGCAAACTTTTTTCAATTCTAATTTAATAAAATTTGTTACCACAGGAATTTGTTTTAATAAATTTAAATTTAGAATTACTTAAGAGAAGTGAAGAGTTTTAAAACAGATTTTTAAAAAAAATACGTATGCCCTTAAACTCCATCAATAGAATTCATAATATTCATTTATGTTATATGCCACTTTAACATTAAAAATACACCAAACCTCGATTTCATATTCACTTATAAATATTTTTATTCATAATATATTTTGATAAACAGAACTATCCTGTTACTCAATAAATGCAAATGACGAAACACTTGTATAGTGCGCAAAAAATAAACGGATCACCCTGAATAACTTTTGATCTAATGATCGGATCTTCACCTTCAAGGACTCAATCTTGATGCTTTAAAGGGGCTGACCTCAAATATGCTAATTAATTAATGCAGGCGATATTTTAAGTTACAAAATCAGACACAAAAACGTTCTTTCTATAAATAAACATACCTTTTTTTCGACGGATTCAGTTTTTAGTCCCCAAAATTTAGGGGGTAGCCGCAATCGGAAAATATGGCTCCAATAGTTTGTTCAGGAGAGCGGTAAAAGTTTGAACCACTTAATGTTAATTTAAATTTTTACTTATCTCGTCAGATCTCGAGAAATTTTTAACTGAATCAGAGATACTAACTGCTCCGCTTTCTACAAAAGTTTTAATGAATTGGTAGTGACTTAAATAATAAAACTTTTAGAATGAGGACAATTACGACCATTCTTTAAAAGTGTCACCACTACGTAACTGAAAAAAAAGTTGCCTTTGTTACAATTTTTGATAAGTAGTGATGGAAAAGTTGCTTTAAATGAAAAATACTTAAGTAAAAATAACGTAATTTTAGTTAATACTAGGATTTTTTTTTTTTTTTTTTTTTTTTTTTTTTTTACAAAGCTGAGTAATACTAGCGGCATCTGTGGCGAATTGAGAATTTCTTTGCATATGATTATAAAATTCGTTTATCCAAAGATAATTCCATGCAAAAAATAACTATTCGTAAATATTTATTATTTCATTTAATAATAGTAGAAAAAAATTTAATTGTAAAATGTACAGTTTTTCACAACATTTCTTAGAATGCAATTTTACATTTCAACATACAAAATTTAAGCGTAATCGGTCCAGTATTTGATGAGAAAGTTTAAAAAATTCGATTTCTCGGGAACTATGGGACTCATTACGTTCAAATTCCGTATACTGCCATGTAATATTACATATTTTAAAATGACGTAACAAATTATATGTTACAATTAAAAGAAATTCGACTATTATTGAATAAAATAATAAAGATTTCCGAAAGTTATTTTTTGCATGAAGATATTTTTGGATAAGCATATTTTATAATTTTGTGCAAAAAATTTTCATTTCGCTTAAAAAGTTTTTCGAGACATGGTGAAATGCGCAAAAAAATAAAATTAACATTAAAGGGTCCAAACTTGGCACCGCTCTCCTGACCAAATTATTAGAGCCATATTTTCCATATTGTGGCTCTCCCCTTTATTTTGAAGGTCAAAATACTCAACCCATCGAAAAAAATGTCTGTTTAATCAAAGAAAATACGTTTTCATGTCTGATTTTGTAATTTAAATTATAGTCCACACTTTTAATAAGCGTATTTCAGGACACTACCTTGAAATCTTAAGAGTTCTAGAACTTGAATATACACCGAAGAGCCATTACATTATGACCACCCTCCGGTGGCGGGGGTAGTACGGTGTGGGCAATGTTTTCATGGGGCACATTACGGCCCATAATCCTCATAGAGAAATCCCTGACGTCTGTAAGCTACTTGAACATAGTTGCAGACCAGGTTCACCCATTCATGACAACAGTTTTTCCTGCGGGGGATGGTGTTTACCAACGATATCATAAGGGTCGAATCGTCATGGATTGGTTCGAGGAACATTCCAGTGACTTTCAAGTCATGTCTTGGCCCCCAAATTCACCTGACCTTAATCCAAAAGAGCATTTGTGGTCCTACTTGGAAAACTAAATTCGTGCTGCCACGCTATCCCCTCGCAATGTGAGGGAATTGCAGGACTAGTTGGTGGGCGCTTGGTACCAGATACCTCAGACTACCTATCAGCACCTTGTGGAATCAATGCCACGGCGAGTGCTAGCAGTTTTGAGGGCTAAAGAACGTTATTAGCAAGGTGGTCATAACGTAATGGCTCTTCGGTGTATGTGAATTATGACTATATGCAAGGGCCGGGATAGCCTGGTCGGTAGGGCGCTGGACCTATATCCAAGAGGTCGTGGGTTCGATCCTCGCAGGCCGAAGACTCCCCGTGTAGTAAATGGTGACTGATGCACGTTAAATCTGTCGAGTCTCAAAGTCCTCCATGTTCCCATAACAAATCAAAACCTTTGGGGGTACTGATCCAGGAGTTTCCTTGTATTCTGGATTGGTTCGAAATTACAAGGCTACGGAGTTGAACATTAGCTGTCGTAAACCCAATATTGGGTCGGCTGTTCAACGACGGTTATAAAATAAAATAAAATATATGCAAATGAGGACGACTTTTTACAGATAATGAAGGGTTAATGCAGCATCACTCGTGAAGAAGCGTGCAATTTGTCTAAAACTGGCATCGCTTAAGATTTTCAAATTTAAAATATTGCTAAAACTTGCAGTCAAGAACTTCATCAAAGAAGTTCCTGTTGAGCTTCTTGAAATATTGATGAAATTAATTGATTTTTAGGTCAGTACACATGTCAATATTCCTTTAAAACTCCCTGGTCTTGATAAAATCTCCTAAGAATAATGTTTTTAGTGTAGCAAGTTCTTTGAGTTGATTGCGTAAGTCACAGTTGGTTTTGTAACATTTTGAATTTCCTAGTTCTAGTCTGATTTTAAATCTGGGTACCCGGGGCAGCGAAGTGGTCTTTATCCCATCCATCCTGGAGTATTTAAACTTTTTTTTTTTATTTATTGATTCATTACTTTTATTTATTATTTATAGATGTGAAAGCAATGAGGTTAGCAGTTGGTGAGGTTGCTAAGCGTGAAGAGCACATTGCTAGGTAAACAATAAATAAGGCGAAAGGAAAGGAGTAGTCTCGCTTTATATAATGTCCAAGCAGAGAAGCGATGAATTTTGAGTTTCGGTTGTACCAGGGATGCCAATAGGCGACTAAAAATGTAAGAAGTGATAAGAACTCAATTTTTTTTAGATATTTAATTATTCAATCGAAGCCACCACCATGACAGATATTGTTAATTAATTATAATTAAACCGAAAAATATTTTCACAATCAGTGAGCTTTAATATCTTCATGCACCTACATCTTCAAACTAAATCTACATAAGAATTTTTTTTTAAAAAAAGTGAATGTAATAAATAGTTCATTTCTCTCTAAAAATTAAATTAATAAATGTAAGTATCTGTCATTTATTATTTCTCTATAAATAATAGCCTCTGATAATAACAACTGTGCATGACAATTTAAAAATATATATAAAATTATGCTTTTTGTTCTAACGAAGGTTAATTCCTCTCTTTTCTGCTATCATTGACACGCGTTCGTGGCCCGACCTTGAAAATAGTTTTTTTTTAAACTTCCATAACATAATTTTTTTTATCCCACTAAAATCTTCGTTAGGTTTTTTATTCCTCGCTGAAATCCTATATGCCATTACAGTTGAAGGTAATGTAAATTAAATTAAAACATATATCTCTAAATTGCTATTCCACCTTAAGTGCTTGTCTAAGATAAGCAAGCACTGCTGTCGGTGAAGTCCAAACACAACTACTCATTAATTTTTTGAGATAAAGGAAAGGACTTAAAAATATCTATTCCATTATAGTAGCGATTTCTATTGTAAAAACGGTTTTATGAAATCAAAAAATAAAATTTGGTTGATAGCTTTCAGGTGTAATAAAAACACTTACCAAATATGCCTCAATCCTAATTAATTACACTGGGGGACATTTTTGTTTTCTTTTGCTTGAAATTTTTGAACAGATCTTGGACAATTTCGCGACGCTGATTTCAAATCTGCAACCAGTTTCTCTCTGCAATATGTAGTTTTTATGCAATTTTATAATAAAATTCTAACCTGGATTTTTTAATATTCTCTAGAATGAGTGCTTAGTGTCCCTGCTTTGCTGCTACGTACAGAGTGGTAAAAAAAAACGATAATATATTTCAGTTTATGATGCAATAATTATAGTTTATATATCTATTTTTTTTTGTCTTAAATGCTATTTTAAAGGAGGAGTACATTCAGAAAAAAACTACCCTTTAGACTTTGAAAAAAAAAAATCTAGCATTTGGAACAAACTAATTTCAGATTTGAAATCACCACACCCGAATCAGTTAAGAACGAGTATTTAACGCAATAAAAATGTGCTTCCCAGTGTTATTTAAGATGAAGCATTTTTAAAGATGTATCCTTTTGAATGTAATGACATGGGTTATGCTATTTGAAGTTAAGGTCAAGACTTATTGCTTTTAGTAACATCAACTCATCTCGAATTAATTGCGAAAACGCAACATTTTGTATTTAACACTTGGAACAAAACTAATTTTAAATTTGAAATCACCCCACACGAATCAGTTGAGATCAAGTAATTGTATTAAAGCAATAAAAAATTTGATTTCTAAAGATAAAGCATTTTTAAAGATGTACTCTTTTGAATGTAAGAACATGGGTTAGGATTATTTGAAGATAAGGTCAAAACTTATTGCTTTTAGTAACATTAACCCATTTCAAACTATTATTGCTGAAACGCAACATTTTGTCGGTATCATTTGGAGCAAAACTAATTTCAGATTTGAAATCATCACATCCGAATCAGTTAAGATCAATTAATTGTATTAATGCAATAAAAATTTTGTTCCCCAGTGTTTTTAAAGAGGAAGCATTTCATAAGATTATTTTATAAGATTTTTCAACTTTAAATAAAATATTTGTTTAATACAACGTAATTTGATAACTTAATTTCTGATTCAATTTAAAATTTAACATTATATGTTACTAATGTACCCGTTTCTATTCCACTTAGATGTTTTCGATCACGTTTAATGTGTGATGATAAGTGTTTATTCTGAATGATAAGTGCTTATTTTGAAGTAAGTTTTTAATTCAATATATTACCAATTTGGTATAAATAATTTTAACAAAAGTTCGTCGAAGTAAATCCAATTATAATGATAGTAGCGGACATCTTATTTAGTTTATTCGTTATATATTTATTCATTTAATCGGAAAAAATTTGAAAAACTTATGTTGCTCTTAATTTGCAAATGAAACTGATGGTGACATTTAAAAAGAGAAAAACAGTTTATTCTGGAATTTATTTTCAATTATATATTTCTTCTTGCCTCCGCTATCTACTCCACTGAGTTCTATACAAAAGAAGAAAAAAAAAATGCATGTTCTAGTACACTAGAGTAGACTGCCCCTCCTAGTTTGTTCCGTGGTCGTAGAATCACCCTGTGGTATGTAATATTTTCCTTATTTGCAGACTTAAACTTCTTTTCTTAGGCGCAGTAGTAAGGTACAATAATTTGCCAAATTTACTACGTGTTACATACAACTATTATTCCGACAAACATAATAGGAAAAACGCAAGAAAAATATTAACATTTCAAGTACATCCTTTCTAACAAAGATCCGCCTGAATAAGATTGTCAGAAACACAATAACTGTAGTCAGATTTCTCATTATAGTATTTTCAAAGAAAGCTCATAATGATGGATATAAGATTCTATGAAATACTTCCTTCTCGAAATAACCTCTTCCGAGAAGTTCATCGCTGTTGTCATTAAAACTGTTTAAACTTTTACTACAAATAAGCTATTAATTCAAATTTCTGCTCTTTCAATACTCTTATTAATGAATAAAGCAGTAATATCATTATCACATTTTGTCTCATTAAATTTGTTTTTATTTTTAAAGAATTTATTTAGAATTTATTAAAAATGTTTTTGATTACCATAATATTTAGGTAACTGAACTCATTTAGAACGTCTTCCATGTGAACATTATTTAGATTTAAGTGATTATAAAATAAGTGGAATTTCCACTTACTTTGATGATTGGTAAACTAACTCTTGAATATTTTTGGCGGAATAATCGGAGCCCTGCAATTGAAGCACTAAATATAGAGTTCAAAGTGTGTAAAACTTGATAATTATTTTCATGAAAAGTAACAAATAAATCACATGATGTAAAGCAGATTGTTGGTAAGATTTAGTCTTGATTGGTGGCCGATTATTGGTTTCAATGATCGATATGCGAGCCGCGATGGCTCAGGGGATAGAGCGTTCGCCTTCCAATGAGGCGAACCGGGTTCGAATCCCAGTCGATACGAATTCCGCATCCGGCTTGCACTGACCACAGTGCTGACGTGAAATATCCTCAGTGGTAGACGGATCCCTATTGGAAAAAATTCCCGGTATAAAAAAAATTTATACCGGCTTATGAAACACCGGTTCCGGTATGATACTGGATCTGGTATTATACCGGACCCAGTATCATACCGGAACCGGTGTTTCATAAGCCGGTATCAAATGGATCCCGGTATGATACCGGAACCAGTATCATACCGGAACCGGTGTTTCAGAAGCCGGTATCAAATGGATCCCGGTATGATACCGGAACCAGCATCATACCGGAACCGGTGTTTCATAAGCCGGTATAAAATTTATTCCAGTATGATACGGAACCAGTATCATACCGGGACCGGTGTTTCATAAGCCGGTATAAAATTTATTCCGGTATGATACCGGAACCAGTAACATACCGGGACCGGTGTTTCATAAGCCGGTATGATACAGGAACCCAGTATACTGGGATGGTGTAACGGTTTATTTTTTAACACAAATATAGTGAGGTACTACAATTTGATACAGGAAGGTTAGTAAACTGCTCTGAATTAGAAAATAAAACATTAATACAATTGTGTAAATAAATAAAGTCACCTGATTTATACAGGGAAATAAAACACTGACCTCAATTCACACTTTGTCAAAAGCTATAGCTTGCATTGTGTTTATAAAAATCAAATTAACTGTTTTATTTTCTAAACTTCTTCACGGTTAATGAAAGTTTTTTAACAATTAATTAATATATTAGAAATAATTGTCAATAATATTTGAATCTAAAATACTACACGAAAAATGTTTTGCAGCAACATTAGAAAAGTGTAAATGCATTCTTCATATTTTATGAAAATTGATTGAGGAATAGAAATATTATGTAATGAATAGCCAAAAACCAGACTAAAATAAGTCAAAATCTTAATTTTTAACTTTTTTTAAACATCTTTTGAACTGACAAAATAAATTTTAATAATTAAGCCACGGAAATGTTTGACAAATGCAAATACACATGCACAAAAAGGAGACCATGTTAAGTGTATATATCTATAGACATTAATTTAAACAATCTAATTATAAAATTATGATTTCATTTAAATCAATTAACTTTGGTTTATATTTACGTAATTGATAAATAAAATGGAATACAAATAACACAGATACCAAATAATGTTTGAAATGCCGCCAAAAATATTTGAAATCAAATCTAATTTGACATTGTTCATTTACTTTGAAATCGGACATTGTAAAATATAATTATGTTACATCTTGACCAATGTACTTGCTTGCTACTATAGATTTAAATACAAACCATTTTAATTTTAGATATATTTGATATTTAAATTATAGTTAACTTTAATCATTAAAACATAATATTGGTTAGAGTAGTAATAATAGCTACAAATAAAAGCTCAAATGACACAAGTTATTAGATAATATAAATAAAAAATTTGAATTATTTTACTCTGTCATTCTATTGACATTTTTCTTAAGATTTCTTGACTTAAAACACTATTTGTTATACCTATTTTCTATTTGAAGTATTTAATTTTTATGATAATTTACTTATCACGTAATATCTGAAAATTAAATTAGGAAAAAAAGTTATCGCCTACAAAAATTAAATCTCAAGAGCGAATTATTTATATAGCGACACAAGTTCATAAAGCATAAATTTTCAAAGGCTTTTCTTATTTCACAATTGGTGTGAACTCAACAAGATATAATTAATATAATAATAAATATATATACTGAATAAAAACACACAACACAATATTAAAACTTTTAAACATTGAATATGACATAATTTAAACTCTGTCTTCAATAAGATATAAGAATTACACAATTACTAAATTGATATAAACATTACCATAACAGCCTAAAAAATATTAATCTTTTTATAATCAAATGAAATCAAATTTGTCATATTACAGTAGTTCCTATGACGTGAAGCGACTGAAAAGCACTTTTAGTACACTTGTGTGCAAATTCAAAAATATAGCTTTCAAAAAGTTGATTGATTCGCATAGTTTAAATATGATATCTCTCCCTTGTTGTGATTCACTTTTATTTTCCACAAACAGATCCGTCGCTTGCAGGCCTTAGCTGTGTCAAACATGCACTTTCTAACAGTCAATTTTCAAGTCTCTTCGACGTCACCTAACCATCTATTTGGAGGTTGTTTGGTTGTGCAGGATCCCTCAGACTTTTCTTTAATGTCTATCTCTTAGAATTATCTTTCTAACTTCTCCAAATAAGAGCCAGCAACAATGTTTCCATTTAGAGCTTCTAATATAAACAAAATTCGAATTAACAGAATGTGTAGACTAAACAACAATTTCAAAAAATCTCATTTTTAACATTGTATGCCTTATCTTTTAATATTATGCTTTATCTGTATATGCTAAATTTTAGATTACAATGTTGATTAAGTCAATATTTCAGATTGCAGTGTTAATTCCATTAGACATTTGTATACTCTCCTAACTATTAAATTGACAAAAAAAATTATTAAATGAATAAAAATAGTAAAGAATTTTTAAAAGCTTTCAACTGTTTTCACATCATATTAATAAATAAATAGACAATGAAAAATGCTATAAATGACAGTTAATTAAGGTTATATTAACTAAAAGCTTAATTATGTTAAATTTTTCATATGATTATGATAAATTTTACCATGACACAAATAGGATGCATAGATTTTTCAGCTCATATGACTTGATTAAAATTGGTAAAGCATTATGCTTATTATTTCTTTTTAATAATAATATTTATATCAATAGGGTACTACATTTACTCCAATTTTTAATTAACTTTTATGCATTTTAAAAACTCAGAAACTAGCTGTTAGAGATGTAAATAACTTAGACAAAGACCCAGAATGCCAAAAAAACAGATTTCATATATTCAATTCTTCCAAAATTAAAATGAAATATGTATGCATATTAATAAGATTACGAATATTCAGGGAACTGTTCAATCATACATTTTTTTAAAAAACCCATTGTCTACAGTAACATATGCAACACATACAAAAAGTTAGACTCAATATTTAATCTTATTATTAAGATCTTGAAACATAATACCATAGAAATTTGATACTATTTTAATAAGATTAAATTAAACCTTACTTTGGTTCAAAATAAGTATATACATATACTTGGTTCAAAATAAGTTAAATATGATCTAAAATTTCAAACAATGTATGACGTTAATTTACAGATCAGCTATTGTAATACACAGACTGTAAATAAATAAAAGATTAAAATAAATTATTTATAATTAAGAATAAACAATTATCCAAATTATATAGTCTAATTTATGCAGAAATTTTTTTTTTCAGAATAACTATTAAGTATGAGAAATACAATTACAATTACTACTTATTTTTCAACTAGTATACCAATCAATTATAAATATACTCAATATTTCAACTGGCTAATTGAAACTTAGATCAACACGACAATAATAAGAAAAAATGATGGTCCACCAAAATTTTATTATTTTTGTAATTTGAAAGAGATTTCTAATAAAGGGAAGTTAATGTCTAACATAGGTATCATAGGCTCATACTACCCACTTCTTGTTGACAACACAAAGGAATTCACAAACGCCTACATCATGAAAGCACATTACCAACCAACTTTTTAGAGTGATTCAATGCAAAAATTTAAGTATGGATGATCTGAAGTAACTTTTGACCATCTTAGTTTCAGTAAAATAATTTTTAAACAGTTCAGCTTATAACCTCCTCAAAAGGTTAACACTTAAATTCATTATCATGCAAAGCATATTTAAGTCTTTAAACAAATAAATTTTGAACGTAAAGCTAAAAATTGAACTATTCAGTGGCTGAACTCAGAAGTAAAAATATTGAAACATTTAAATTTGCATATACTTTTTATATTCATTAAAATCTAAGAAGCATTCAGTTCTATTTTATAATTAATTTGTAACTACAATATGAAAACTTACAAAAAGGTTTCACTAATTCAATTTATTAACAAACTGAATATCTTTATATACACCGTATCACTTTTAAGATAAGATTATACCTAATGAATTCGGGACTGCAAACTACTATGTTTTTTGCAAAATGTTTTATTGATATAGATAACTAAAACTTTCAGAATTCTGGGAGTTTTGCAAACATCTTAAAAACATCACTGCCACTTTCCGGTCAGCCCACCTCCTGGAGAAATTAAAACAAAAACATGAAAGAACAGGACCAATTTAAAGAGTATAACTTGTAGCCATCCCAGGCAAATCTCTACTAGTTTTTCTTTTTTAAATAATAAATAAATTTTGTAAGCTTAAAATCTTTTAGGCATCTTGACAGTTGTAGCTGGTGCAATGGATCCTGACACTGAAATATCCCTAAATGTAGATTTATAAAAGATAAAATAACTATCGAATTTTTAAAAAAAAATTCTATAATAGTTTGCATGTTGAATGTGTCAAGAACTAGAAAAACATACCTCTATTGAAATAAAAATGAAATATGCTGTTTTCCAAATCATTTCTGAAAAAAAAAATTGATTTAGAAATTATACAACTACAAAATATATGTACGCTATTAACTAGGTAGTAATATCAAACTTTTAAGTATCAACTGCTTTGTTTTTAAAATGATATTTTAGTTTTACTGAAACTTCAGGGTACCAACAGTTAATAAAATATCATTAAAACTAAATGCTTTAAAATTTTTAAAATAAAATTAAACATTAAAAATAACAAAAGAATTTGAGATTAACACTTTAATATATAATGCGAAGTTTACAAATATTATATACAACTAAATAAATAATTAATTTGTTAATAACGGTGATATTAGTGAGAATTTATGTAAAAAACATGTGGACAAAGCGATTCAATCAAAGTTTCATTAAGAAACCTAGGAAAAAAACATTAAAAATACTTTATTCTCATGCAATGAAGTCTATAATCGTTACCCTAACCTGTGCATGCACAAGCAAAGCAGTAATAATTCAAGAACGTAATATATGTCTTGATAACTTAAAATATAAACACTATTCATACTCAAGCGTACGTTTTAACATTTCTGTAACTAACAAAGATGCAAATAAAAGCAGGAAATAAAGAGAAAAATGCACTTACTGAAATATACCGCCATTCTTTCCACGATGCTCGATGTCCGGACCGGATGTAAACAAGTGTGATTGGCTGTGAAGTTCAGACAGAGAAACGGAAAGAACTAGAAAAACTGTGCTATATAGCTCAGGTAGCGTGATATGGATTTAACGAACTAATTCATCGATTCGCGGTAGCTTGATATAGAATTTACGAACTACTAAAAGTCGATTCTCGTCTTTTGCGTGGTTCCCATTCGTTTCTGAATTAATCGCTCTTTTTCGCTTTTATAGATTCAATTATAGATAACACAAATTTATTTATTTCATTCAAAAATAGTTTATTTTGTTTTATGATTTAAATTTATTAATTACAAATTTCTAAAACGGACTGAAATTTATAAATTTATGAAAGAGAGGTTTATGTTTGAAGGAAAAAATTTGAGATTTTATATCAATTTTTAATTTATGTAAACATATTTCTTTTGCTACGAAGTTGTTTGAAACCTAAACTAATTAATTTATTTCGCGAATTGATAAATTAGTTTCGGTTGGGAGTAACATTGTTCTAGAATAAATTCAAATATAATAAATAAATAAAAACAATTTATAATAAAATTTAAAGTGATACAATTAAATAATATGTCATCATAACTTTGAATAAAATAAATTTTGTAAATCAAAAAATAAATAAGTAAATAAATAATAAACGTATAAAAACACAATCTATTAGTATTAAATTACTTTTATTTGAAAATTACTTACATTTAAATGATTTTAAGCAGAATTTAAAATAATTAAAATGTGTAAAAATTTTACTCAAAAACTTCCTTTTCTTCAAAATTATATAATGATTTTAATATTTTTAAATATGTATTTTTTTAATTAATGTACATAGAAAATGTACGCTATAACCGCCTTTGATAAATACGTTAAGAATTCTTATACAAATCTAAGAAATTAATTATTTGAAAGAAGTATATAATTTAAATAAATAAATAAAATAAACGAAGTTTGAAAATGTCAAAACCGTTAGATTTTCAGAACAATATGTACTTACTAAGAATGAAGTTATATTTTAAAACTACTTTTTAAAACTACTTTAAAACTCCCAGTATGTTTGAAAACTGGTATCAAAATTTCCAGTGCGATTTTATATCTAGTATCAAAATTTCCAGTATGATCCATACTGGTTAAATTTCTGATATAGTGCCATACTGGTTTTACACTTTCCAGTATGGCACTATACTGGTTTTAAAATTTTCCGTATGGTGTTATACTGGTTTTAAAATTTCCAGTATGGTGCTATACTGGTTCTGAAATTTCCAGTATGGTGCCATACTGGTTTTAAAATTTCCAGTAAGGTATTATACCAGGTTTTTAATTTCCAGTATGGTCATACTGGTTCTGGTATCATTTATACTGGTTTTTGATACTGGTTTTACGATTTTTTTCCAATAGGGATCATGGGTTAGAGTCCCCTTGCCGTCAGTCTAACCGTGGGAGGTTCTCGTGGTCTTCCTCTCCATGTAACGCAAATGCGGGTTAGCTCCATCAAAAAGTCCTCCACGAATGCAAATTTCTCCCAATACTCGATCCAGGAGTTCCCTTGTCTTCTGGATTGGGTTCAAGATTACAAGGCTACGGAGTTGAACATTAGTAGCCGTAAACCCATTAAGTTGGGTCGGCTGTTCAACGACGGTTATAAAATAAAATAAAATAAATAATCACGATGGCTCAAGGGATAGAGCGTTCGCCTTCCAATGAGGCGAACCGGGTTCGAATCCCAGTCGATACGAATTCCGCATCCGGCTTGCACTGACCACAGTGCTGACGTGAAATATCCTCAGTGGTAGACGGATCATGGGTTAGAGTCCCCTTGCCGTCAGTCTAACCGTGGGAGGTTCTCGTGGTCTTCCTCTCCATGTAACGCAAATGCGGGTTAGCTCCATCAAAAAGTCCTCCACGAATGCAAATTTCTCCCAATACTCGATCCAGGAGTTCCCTTGTCTTCTGGATTGGGTTCAAGATTACAAGGCTACGGAGTTGAACATTAGTAGCCGTAAACCCATTAAGTTGGGTCGGCTGTTCAACGACGGTTATAAAATAAAATAAAAATAAATAAACAATAATTTTCAAAAAAAGTTATATTGTTTAAAATATCTTATCTTACTATTGCCTTCAAATACTGAAATGTAAGTTAGCTTTATATTTTTCAGTTTTAAATTTTTCGCAACATTCTGCTTAGTAGTGTCAACTTACATTTTTAAATAATAACAGTTCAAAGTGAATACTGTTTTGCATACAGGCTATTTAATAATTGGTACATATTTGACCCTTCTCTAATTGATGTACTTAAAAAATAAAATTTTATAAATTAATTATTTATTTACGGATTGTATAAATAGTTCTACTTCAGAAATTAATAGGAATACTACACTGGCCAAATTGATTAACTCTATCAAACAAATATAAAAAATAATCAGATTAACTAATTAAATAGTTAGATTAAATAATTAAATATTCTTTTAAAATAAGTTATTTATTGTTCAACGGCTAAAAAAATGGACGATTTGTTATGATAATAAAAGTTATATAATAAAAGTTGGTTTCGAATATACAAGAAAGAGGGTCCTAGAATGGAAAATTTTTATAAATTTGCAATTGTTAATTATTGTCTAGCGTTTTTCCGATTGAAATTTGAAAGCTTGTTATCATTTTGAATGATGCAAAAGCTAATTTGGAATTTATAATTTAAAATATTTTTTTAAAAGTATTTTTTGCTCACACTTGCCCCATAATCCATTGCAGCTTATAAAACAGGCAATTTTCAATAAGACCCTTTAAGTATATATATATACGAAAAGCTGCGAAAAACTGAACTATAAATTGCAAAAAATTCAAAAGTTAATAATTCAAATCAACAAGCTAAGTGTTTGATATTATGTTTTTAAAATTATACTTATTCATGTTTAGTAATAAAAATTTATTGACTCAAAATTTGAGCATTAGACGTACTGTTACGCTCTTTGAGTATAAAAAAAGCAAGCTCGAAGAGCGGAAGAAAGCGTTGAGGGCAGTTATGAAAAAATAACATTGAAAGAATGCGAAGTTTTTCTATTACATGTCATTTATTTAAATTTAAAATTGTTCATTTCAATAGAGAAATTTAAAGATAATTTGTTAGAAACATTTTAATAATTGATTTAAATTTTTAATATATTTGGAATAAATTTCAAATGGGTTCAATTTAGAAGCGAACAAAGTGAACTAGGCATATAAGATTGTTTAAAAATGCAATGCATATATGCCATGCATATGAGATTGTTTATAAATGCAACGCTTACATGTCATACATATAAGATTGTTTAGCAATCTTAAGGGGTTTGGAAACGTCAGCGAATATTATTCTCGTTTTATTGTCAAGCATGTCACGTTTGCCTAAAACTGTATAAAGGTTTCACTTAAAAACCAAAAATCTATTAAAAGAGATATCAAATTAGCTACTTTTCCTAACATACTTCGTTTTAATTGCAAGAAAATAGTAGATTGTTATTTTAGTTTTAATTATATATAAAAAGTCACACTGTTAGTAACGATTGAATAATTAAAAAGATTAAATAAATAAAAATGATTTAAGTTTCTACCACATCTTATATTTTTAGACACACGAAGCATCCCTCCTGTAATCTATGATAGATTAGCTTAGGAGAAGGACATGTTTATTGAGAAACATAATACTGTAAACTGTTTTAACTAAATTTTGATGGTTAAATAAATACACGAAACGTTGATTTTGATCTTACAAACAAGGCATTACATTCATATTTATTAAAACTGAATTAAATCAGAATGAAAGAAAATTTCATAGAAATACTGTAGATATTTTGCATTTCATGCCTAATATAAAATAATGATAATGTAAAATTTCATTCATAATGTAAAACACTTTTTTTTTTCTTTTCAGAAAAAGTCTGATAGCGAAGCAATTGCTCATCACTTTGTACTTATCTAGGAGGAAGGTTTTCTTCATTTTCCAGGAGAGAGTAAAAGTAAGCAATTATCTAATTGTATCATTTTGATTATTTTTTAAATGGTTTCAATACTTTTTATGTTATTCATAGATTGGAAAAAATGCTAATTCATTATAAAATAATAACAGGGCTTACTTCCTTATAAAATAATGAACATACCAATTATACCATACCGTACAAAATACCATTTCCCCCCCCAATTTTTACAGATTCATGTCAAATTTAATTTACCCATATAGTACCTAGTGCCTACTGGTATGACCGTTCGGTTAAACGTTTTCTAACGTGGAGGTAGTGGATTACGTAGATTGGCTTAGCTCACTGTATACATTAATGTTTACAGTAAAGAATATTTTCTTAAGTAAGTTACTATTTAGGGTTTATTAAAAAATTTATTTCAATGATTACAAAGACAAGTGTCAAGGTGTCAATTTCGATATATATATACATTTGCCCAGTATGCCCTACGTCAATGCATCTTTAAAGTCAAGTGTCACTGCCCAGTATGCATTTAACCGGTACTCCGAACACAGATGTTTCTCCTAATCCTCAGCAGATATTAAAGTGTTAAAGTGTTGTCTACGGAGTTGAACATTAGTAGTCGTAAACCCATAAAATTGGGTCGGCTGTTCAACGACGGTTACATGAAAAAAATAAAAATAATATCAACGAATAAATTAATATCAAACCGGATATAACAAATATTTAGTACATTCACCAAAATGACTATGGGATTGTTGACATTCGCCGGTGAAAGTCGACATTATCTTGATTTCAGTCATTCACGGTAACATACAGGGTGCGTTCTGAAGTAATGCGCATTTTCCGGGAAAATTAGATTTATTAATCCTATGGGTACAAATGTTTAAAATTCTTCAAAATAGTTCACTTGTGCATCAATACACTTGCGGAGACGATTCTGCCACGCCTGAAAGGCACCCGGGAACTCCTCGACAGGAATGCCACTCAGGAACCTTGTAACATGAGCTTGGATGTTCTCCGCCGACTCCCAGTGTTTTCCCTTCAGCTCGCTTTTCAGTCGGGGGAACAAAAAAAAGTCACACTGCGCCAAGTCAGAGCTATAGGGAGGCTGGGGCACCAAGGGGGTCTTCACGCACACGCTGGACGTTTTCATCGGTTCGAGCTGTTGTTGGGCGTCCAGAACGAGGCTCGTCAGTGACCTTCTCCCGACCCTCCTTGAAGGCTTTCTGCCACCTTCCACACTGAGATCTTGACAAGCCGCACACAAAACTTTATTGCGTACCGCTGTTCCAGCGAACACTCCATCACGCGGTGACTCGATCGAAAAAAAGACTTTTCTCGAAGACAGGTCCTACCCTTCCAACTGCTCGGAGCGACCTGAGACAACGCCTCCTATAACTGAAAGCCTCCACACGGTTTTTATAGGTATTTAGTCAGATCAGACCACTGTGAATGTTATCCACTTTTCGAACGAGTCATTTAATACGAAATCTAGTTAAAATAAGAAAGTGGTTGCAAATATATGACTGAAAATTTGTTTTATTTATGAATATTATTGGTTTGCCTTACTCACTTGTCAACCACTACAAATTCAATTCTTAGATATATATCATAAATTTCTCTCAATTGCTTTTATAAAAGGTTTTGGGTTCATGCGCTCAACTGGTTCACTTTTGAAATAGTCTGCGCGGACTACTTATAAAAGACCGTGTGGAGGCTTTTTGATGTAGGAGGTAATGCCTGAGACCAGGCGCGTTTGGAAGGACAAATCACCCACCAAATTTCTCGACTAATCTGAGTGCGCAGCGATAGATAGTCGCATCACAATAAAATCATGCGCATTACTTTCAGAATGCACCCTCAGAGATGCCAACTGCTCCGGACACGCCAAAATCAATAAGAAAGCGGTAGATAACTATCAAGTAAATTTTGCAAATACTAGACTATATTTCCCTGCTTATTAATTGGCAGGGCATGACACTAGTACTCTAGAGTAGGCAATTATATAAGCCTACGAATTATTTAGAAATAGTGGTGGATAAAAATCTACTAAATTGAATTTATTAAACCAGGAATCACAATTGATAAACTACCACTTTAAAATATATATTTGCTGTCCGGAGCAAGTTTGCATCTCTGCACCCTGTATACGGTTTAAAGGGCTCATATTAAACATGTTAATGTATTAGTGCTATTAAGTTACTTAATCGTTTATCGTTACTTCATCGTACTCTTTCTTAATTCTCACAATTATAAAACTCATTTATCCAAGGATAATTTCATGTAATGAATAATTTTTTTATTATTTCATTTAATTTAAATTTTGAATTGTAAGGTATGGAGATTCTTACATTGTTTTCAACTAAGAACATCTTAAATAATACAATGGAGAATTCGAAAAGAAACGGTGAGTAGTTCTTGAAAAAAAAAGATTTAAAAATTCGACTTTTTTCTAAAATTCTATAACAACGAAATTATTGACCAATTTCATTCAGATTTTGTATCTTATCATTTAAAACTATTTTAAAATGATGTGAAAGTTTAAGTATAAAATCAAACAAACTTCGTCTATAGTTTTATCTTTTTGAAGAATGGGCATCTTTCCGGAATGGTATAGCGCCAGCGTCTAATAGCTTTCAAGCATTTATATGAAGAAAAAAAAAAACAACTTTATACCGAACCTTTGCTACCACAGGTATCAATGTCGTAAGTTCTTTAGGAGTTAGTAGGTGCTACCTGAGTAACTTTAAGCATATGATGTTTTTCTCCTACTCAGTGGTCGCAAAAACTACATTTTTTTAAAGTTAACTACAAATACTTTACTAAAAGTGCAGCTTACTGCAACTACATTTTTTTCAATATAGTGACTACGAACTACTTTCGAATTGCAGTAACTGCTTAACTACTTCAAACTTTAAAATTGAAAGAAAATATTCATTAAAAAATGGTATGAAATAATAAATTGGCTTCTTTAAAAGTAAAAATTTTTTAAAGAAATATCGATTCATTTGTATGTTACAATTTAATAATCTAAACCGTATTTTTAACGATTTGATCAGCCTTTCCTGTTCAAACACCAGTACACACTACGTGTCTGTACTTTCTCTAAAAAAATAAAAATATGTTGACTATGCAAAAAAGAAATCTTTATAAATAAATAAAACTGAGTTGCATAAAAATTTTTGTGTATAGCTGCACATTTCTGAAAACACGCAGATGTCGGTATAACATCATCTTAGGCAACATCATCTCGTTGAGCTTCTTTCGAATTGGCTAAAATTGGTGTTTGCCAACTAATAAAATTTGGAGATAAAATAAAATATGCATAAATATTATGTATTCCAAGAGTTTAATTAAAAGTTGAAGAATATTTTTTACTACTGCTATTATTTGCTAGTGTTTGCATTTTTATTAGCAGATTAAGTGCGCAAATCAATTGCAAGCCTGAGGACAAGGGCTAATCAAAATAATGGAAACACTTCGATACTACCTAGACGTAAACATTCTTTATTTAAGTATCAAATGTTTTGCAAGATTTTTCATGGCAAAACTGTTGGCACAATTTGAAAGATTTAGTTGTAAGCTGATTTTTAAAAAAATTGCGTCAGCACATAAAACCGCATCAAATGATTATCATTTAAATAGTATACCGGATTAAATGATGACTTTTAATATCCTTTTACAGAGATGCCAACTGCTCCGTATTCGAAAGATATTCGTAGAGAACTACTAAGTAAAATTTACAGATTTCTGGTTAATCCTACAAACTTCGTTCGTTCGTTGTTGTAGAACTGGACATCTGAGGCCTAAATGGCCCTTATCCATCACCTCATACATCAAAAAGCCTCCACACGGTCTTTTATAAGTAGTCCGAGCAGACTGTTTAAAAAGTGAACCAGTTGTGCGCATGAACCCAAAACCTTTTATAAAAGTATTGGTTTTATTGGTACAACATACATTTGCAGGCTTGTGTGCTCAATTAAGGCTTATAAACCTTTGTCAGTAGAAGAACAGATAGCACAATAGAGAAGGACATAACAAAGAATACATCCAGGGTAACGGTGGGATTCGAACCCGCCACCTCCACGCTTAACAGAGCGTTTGGCGAGCGATACCGCTCGGCCAGGGAGGCCCCATAGTAAGTATTGTTTATTGTTTATTGAAATTACATACATTTGCTGACTTGTGTGCTCAATATAGGCTTATAAGTCATTGTCAAGTAGAAAATACAGATAGAACAATTCAGAGAAAGACATCACAAAGAATACATCCAGGGTTACGGCGGGATTCGAACCCGCTACCTCCACGCTTAACAGAGCGTTTTGCCCGTCGATACCACTCGGCCAGGGAGGCCCCCATAGTAAGTAATTGAGAGAAATTTATCATATATATTTGAGAATTGAATCTGTAGTGGTTGGCAAGTGAATAAGGCAAACCAATAATATTCCTAAATAAAACAAATTTTTAATCATATATTTGCTACCACTTTCTTATTTCAACTAGATTTTGTATTAAATGGCTCGTTCGGAAAGTGGATATCCTTCACAGTGGACTACTTATAAAAAACCGTGTGAAGGCTTTCAGTTATAGGAGGCGTTGCCTTATCCCATTCATCATGAAATATCCCAAAGGGACATACATAGGAAAGTTGTATTGGTGGTTCGGAAAAGAGCCTGAAATGAGATTAAATAATAAAAGGCATCATGGGTAAGATGTAGCAGACTTGATGGTGAAGCTCCTCATTTAAGTCTTTAGGTCAGGGAGATGAGTAATGAGATGACTTTCTCGTCGTTCAAAAGTTCCTGAAGTTCTTTGATGATCCTTAGGAACTTCACTGCTCTGCTGGGGGCATCTTGTGGTCTACGCGTAAAGGTGCGATGATTTCGCCTCGGCCGAGCACCACAGCCCGTAAAACAGGCCGGTTGTTGTTGTAGTTCATTTACGTCGCACTGGAGCTGCACAATGGGCTATTGGCGACGGTCTGGGAAACATCCCTGAGGATGATCCGAAGACATGCCATCACAATTTTGATCCTCTGCAGAGGGGATGGCACCCCCGCTTCGGTAGCCCAACGACCTGCACGCGAAGTCGAGCACTTTACGGTAGCACAGTTTAACGAGGACCAATACCGCACACCCTCGGTCCCTACGCAGACTGATCCAAGTGGTCACCCACCCGCACACTGACCGCAGCCAGTGATGCTTGACTTCGGTGATCTGCTGGGAACCATGTCTTAACGATCAGTCCACTGCGGGACGTAAAACAGGCCGGATGATCGCCTTGACAATTGATGCATTTGGTCGGAAGGGAGAGAGGCTTAACGCACTGATAGGTAAGATGTGCTCCTGCACATAATCCTGCCATCTTCTTAAAAGACGTATCACTTAAGCCTTTGAATTATTTAGAAGTAGTGATGAGTAAAAACTCTATAAATCGAATTTAATAAACCAAGAATCATACATTAATAGACTACAACACAAAAAATATTTATCCGCTGTCCAGAGCGAGTTGGTATCTCTGTTTTTATGACAAAATAGTTTAATCAAGAATAAAATACCATAGCTACCAATTAAAATATAAAAACCAAATTCTTCTGGAAAAACAGAATAAGCTGGCAGCAGTGGAAACGTTACTCTCTTCGCTAACACAAATGGAGGAATTTTGGTACCATTTCTGATTGACAGACGAGAAAGAATTAACTGGTTCACATGTAGTTCAGAAAGAAGGATACCAGATTGTATTAAAAGTAAGGTAGCTGGTACGTAGTACTGACGCCAATCTTACAATCAAGCTGTTGATCTCGAAATTTTGGAAAGTTAACCACCGTGACTTCCCTGGCCCACAACAGGCTGTTGCACGAATATATTACTCTTTTACACATGTAGTAGCACCTCCGTTTACAAAAGAATTAAATCCCACTAGGCAAAAATGCGAGTAGATTAAAACGCGCAACTAAATCAGCAACTTTAGATGATGCTTGTACACCTTGTTGATTTTAATCGCCAAAATCATGATTAGAAAATTTCCAAAAGAATTGCTGTAGCAAAATAAGATGAAATGGGAGCGATAAAAACATTTGTTGTTTCAAGCCTGATATAATTGAACTTTCAGTACTTACAACTGTATGTTATATAATGATTGAGTCACGAAACGATATCAGTTTTATATGATTTATCTAACTAAATGTTTCATGTTAAATTCCAAATTTTCAAATTATTTTTAAGGACTGAGTTGGTGTTAAAGATCGCGTTTGATATTTTTTCTTACAATCTAGAAACAGAGGAAAAGCTATGAATGGTAGGGGGGGGGGGCTAATATGAAAAAAATTATTTTGAATTCTGCGATTTTTTTTTCTTCCAATGTCCTCTCATCGTGTTTTAAGCTTTGAAAAATTACAAAAGTTTGCAAATTTTTGGTCGAAAATTTTATGCTTTTCGATAGTTTTATGTTATAAAAAAAATCTACGATTTAACACAAAGGCAACCAAAGCTATAATTGAAGAGATAAGTGACTGAACCAAGTAAATGACATTTTCAGTGTCTATAATCAGGGTAAGAAGAAAAACAGTACTGTTCGAACTTAGATTTTTTAGGAGGTAAGACTATTAATTTCTTGCCTTATATTTGCTACATCCTAATTCAATTAAAAATAAGAAATTTTTTTAAATACTTGCTATGTTCATTTTGGTCGTTGTATATTTCGCGTGGGTAAAAATGACAAAAAGCTTCAG
This sequence comes from Parasteatoda lunata, assembly GCA_949128135.1. Taxonomy (NCBI): domain Eukaryota; kingdom Metazoa; phylum Arthropoda; class Arachnida; order Araneae; family Theridiidae; genus Parasteatoda; species Parasteatoda lunata. The sequence goes on from OX421978.1 coordinate 34,461,890, forward strand.
GTAGGACCTTTCAAATTGTACCAACAGTTTCGCCATGCAAAATCTTCCAAAACATTTGTTGCAAAAAGAAGGATTGTTGGCATGGAGTTATAAAATAGAGTTTCAATGAATGTTTCTTGTTTTTAGACAGACAATGCCTTTATAATATAGGTTTGCGGTTTATTTAAATTGATTAAAGTTTAAGACTATTTACAAATGTTTGCGTGCTTTTTCAAAAGATTTTGTAAATTTCTAAATCGACTGGACTATTATTGAATAAAATAATAAAAACAGTAAATATTTACTACATTTTTATATTTTGCATGGAATCATCTTCGGATGAACAAATTTTATAATTGTGTGGCGGCTACCTTAATATCTTAGGGATCAGAAATCCGAATCCGCCGGGGGAAAAAATATGTTTACTCAGACTCCATTAACATTGAGTCCTAGAGCGTGAAGAGTCGATCATTAGACTGAAAAAAAATTGTTAACTGTTAAATTAGTATTTTAATTTTAAGCCACATTTTATTTTGCTATCCGCCCGTAAGTTTGGTTTCTGCTTTTTTTTATTTATTATTTCATACTGATTTTTTTTAGCGATATCGACACATTATATAGAATAATTTTTCTCTTAGGATAATTATTCTTTATTCAGAAATATCGCATTAAATTATAGAAAAAGACGTGTCCTGAGGAAGAGATTTGCTTTTTCCAGTTTTCTATTTTATTTTTATATATCTACCTATCTATCTACTTATATATCTACCTATCTATCTACTTATATATCTACCTATCTATCTACCTATCTATCTATATACTATATATATATATATATATATATATATATTGTGTGTGTTTATTTTTACATTTCGTTCCACCATATTTATTGATGCTTTACTCTCAGGAATTTACGACACATAACAATAAAATTCCTTTAATAGCTTTTTTAATATTTTCACTTGTTTTACGGGAGTTTTATTTTTTGTTGTCAATATTTTGGTGAAGTCTTTCGTTTTCAGACGTCTTGCTCTAACAAGCAATACAAGTCCTTTTTTATAAAGTGCTGAAAATTTAAAATAAATTCACTCTAGTCCATTTAATGAAGACATTGAAGTAATAAACTGCATTCATAGAAATTTTCAAATGTGTTTTGGAGTGGCATTTTATTAAAGTTAATTAATTTCGGCACTGAATGAAGAAAATAAAATAGTGAGAATAGCATATAAAACAAAAATGATACGTAAGAAGCCTTAAAAATATACTCATCTGTTTATTATTCTATTTGCTTACTGTTGTAATAAATTTTGTACAGTTTGAAGTTCATAAATAGAATAATTTGGATTTTGATATATATATATATATATATATATATATATATATATATTATTGATTTCTCAGCCCCTTTCTTTAGCTTGGTCTGGAGAGCCGTTCCGGTTTTTTAACTTTCACAACTCCGAGTACGATATTGGAGGCAATCAAACTAATATATGAAAATTTTGCTATAAATTTTAGTCTAATTTTGATCGGAGGTAGTATTCTTTATTTAATTGACGTTTCGAAACATACATCTTACAAATATTGTTCATCTTTTGATTGATATACATTTAATTTAATTAATATCCACCCCAATTCAACTTATTGCATTTCAGAACTACGTTATAATTACATTTACAACGCATAATTCATAGAATTTTACTATGTAGACAACTTTAAAATTTTAGATTTTTTAGACTATTTCGCCATCACTTTTGAAACCTGTACTTAAAATTAAAACTTTTAAAAAGTTTTAAAATACTTGTAGCCTTAAAACTAAAAAAGTGGAAACTAAGTTAAACAGGACATGACACACTTGATTCAAATGAAACAGAAATTTTTAAAAAATATCAATTACAGTGAAGAACAAATTTTTTGTTGCATTTCTAGTTTCTACCAGTACTTTATTTTACCTAATTTGGATTCGGGAATTTCAAATCTGAAATTAGTTTTCTGAAAGTTACATATTTTGTTCAAAATGATATTTTTTAGTTTAATTTATATTTTGCTTGAATGTACTGTAAGAAAAAAATAAATTGCCCACCCTGAATGATGTAATGATTGTATTTTCACGTTCTAGGACACAATCTCAATGTTTCAAGGGGGTGACCTCAAATATGCTTATTAATTACTGAAGATGATATCTTAAGTTACGAAATCAGAAACAAGAACATACTTTCTCTGAATAAACGCACCTTTTTCCTTTAAAGTTTTGAATTTCTGACCCTCAAAATATAGGGGATTGCCGTAACCTGGGAAATATAGTACCGTAAATATAGTTTAGTCTGGAGAGTCACTCAAAGTTTGAACCCTTTAATGTTAATTTAAATTTTTTGCGTATTTTACCATATTTCGAGAACCTTTTAAGTGAATTGAAAATTTTTTGCACACAGTAATAAAATTCGCTTATCCAAAGATTACATCATGAAAAAATAATTTTTAGTAAATATTTTTTTTATTATTTTATTTAATTACTATCAAAAAAATTTGAATTTTAAGGTACACAATTTTAATGGTGAAATAAAAAATTTGGACGAAATCGGCCAAATAGTTTTTGAGAAATCGATTTTTTTTTTTTAAAAAAAAAAGACGATTTTTTAAAAATTTGGTTTCTTTGGGAACTATTTGACCGATTTTTGTATTTTGTTATTTAAAATTGAATCAATGTGTCCAAACTTTAAATTGCTTTCCAGAGCAAAATATTGGGGCCATATTTCTCAGATTGGGGCTACCCCTTATATTTTGGTGCGAATCCGTCGGTAAAAAGGTATGTTTATTCAGAGATAGTAAGCTTTTGTGTCTGATTTCGTAACTTAAAATATCGTCTACTGTAATTAATTTGCACATTTGAGGACACCCACTTGAACCATTAAGATTAAGTAATGGAACGTGAAGATTCGATCATTAGATCAAAAGTTATTCAGGTTAGTTACTGTTTTAAGGTTGTAACTGTTTTAGGGTTGTAAGCTTTCTAAGAATGTATAGGTTCATAAACAAATACATGTAGGTTTATGCATATTTATATACACTTGTTTGCTTCTTAGAAGAAAAAAAAAACATACGAGAGAAGAAACATATGACTTTAACGTATTGCATACCTGCCAACGTTTGCGCGCGTCTTAAAAAAGCTTTTTAACAGCGGTAGTCAAGTAACTATCCAAATTATATTGTAGATAAATATATTTTTCTTCTTTTTTTTCTCCAATGAGCTGCACAATCAGTCTTCCCGATAAGTAGACCTAGTGCGTTCTACAGAAGTGGTATCCACTCTTTCAGGACCACCACAATGTGTGAGATACCGTTGGCCATGTTAATTTGGATGTCTAGTTTCTGCCACACTAGATGGCAGCACCGAGACTCTATTTGGATGCGAAAGTGCACTAGGAATTTAATTTTGTCGGAAGTGCCAGGAGCATTGTAGACAAATATTTAGATCCTGTTTCACAATTACTTAATGCATAATGAGATAGGTAGTTGGTCCTCTTTATGTATGTTTAAACTATTTAAATACAGTCTTACTTAAAAGCATATTAAATCAAATTTGTTATCACAAGAATCAAGCATGAATGCGAAAATTTTGGTTACAACATTAAACATAAAAATAAAATCTGGAAGAATTGGGCTGGTATGGATCGCATCATAAACTGAAATGAATTATGGCCTTCTTCCTACCACTCCCTACGTAGCTAAGAAGTGGGAAGTATTCACTAGAATAGAGTTCTGGTTAGGAATATATATTATTAAATTTAATAAAATCTGTATCTTGTTGCGAGGAAACTGATTGCATATTTGAAATCAGCATCGCGACAGTATCTAAGATCCTTTCAAAAATCTCAAAGTACAGAAAAGAAAATTTTCCTCCAACGTTATTACTAAATAAATAAGGATCCCATAAGGTTCACAGGGAAAAAATAATTTCCTAAATTTTTAAAATGCATGAAAATCCGAATGAAAAGGCAAGAAAATAGATAAATAAAAAGCACAGTAAAAATGTAGTAAAAAATAAAGATCTTTAAATTGAAAACATAAATTTAGGTGAAACCGAATGAATTACGTCAGAAAATTTAATACTATTTATGATTGTAAATTAAAATATAGTTCAATTTGTTTATTTATAAGATGAATTCACTTTTAATTTTCATTTATACGACGATTTTCACAGTTTCCTGCTCATTATATATATTTCAACTCTGAAAATAAATATTTCAATTATAAACCGAAATTATTCATAGAATAGCAAAATATTTTAATTTTTTTCCCTTTAAATAGAAAAAAAAATCATCATTTCTTAAAGAAAAAAAAAGTTTTTGGAAAAATAAATTTAAGCAAATAAACACTCTTTGTTACAGACAAAAAGAAATATGTGGCTGGATACATAGCAAAAGTACGCTTTTTCCCTTTGCAACCTTTTTAATTTTTTTTTTATATCTAAAAAGACATTCTTTCTGCAATTTTGAATAGGGTGTATTGTGTTACACCCACTCTTATTGGCAATTTTATTTTATTTTCTAACCGTCGTTGAACAGCAGACACAATTTATTGGGTTTACGACTACTAATGTTCAACTCTGTAGTCTTGTAATTTTGAACCCGATCCAGAAGACAATGGAACTCTTGGATCAAGTAGTGGGGTAATTTTACCTTAGTAGAGAACTTTCTAATGAAACTAACCCGGATTTGCGTTACACGGAGAGGGAAACCACGAAAACCTCCCATGGTTAGCTTGGCGGCAAGGGATCCGTGTATCACTAATGATATTTTACCTCAGCACTGTGGTCCATCCAAGCCGGATGTGGAATTTGTATCGACTAGCCATCGCTGGGATTCGGACCCGGTTCCACCTCATCGGAAGGCGAACGCTCTATCCTCTGAGCCCTCACGGCTCTCCAAATGGCCATTCGAAAATATCTTGTTTTTTCAAACACCAGCCCATCCACGAGATCAGCCAAATTGTGCTCATATAAAAGTATTGTTTTTTTTTCCTGCGCATTTTAAGAGTAAGTTTTTATATTTAGATATAATTCGTTGCTTGAAAGTGCACTTCGGGAAAACTTCGACTCATCGATATCTTTCCAAACTAAAAGCAAGCGAATCAGCTGCAACCGGTGTAAAATGTTTCAATTCTTGATGCAATGAATAAGGTGTTTAATAGTTTCCGTAGTAGAACGTTAATCACTATATCGGCAGCCGGTTGATCTAGCCTAGAGCAATCACTGACTTCAGCAATATTGCAATACTCATATACTCGCCGTTTCCTGGTGGTCAGTCTGAGACAGAGGATTCTTAGGGTGAAAAACGGGATAATGCATTTATTTTCGGAAAAACCGTGAAATTCAAAAGCTTCATAACAACGAAAACAACGGGATGCCTGAATATGTTAATTAATTAAGCAGTAGGAGACTAAACTCTAGGGAGAATTTCCGGGATCCGTAAGTTACTTTTAAAAAAATGTGTGTACGTGTATCATTAAACAGATTGAACTTAAAATAAATAAATAAAAATTTCGCCTTTTGTAACTATATAAAGTGTCACTTTTGGTATTTCTATAACAAACTACATATGGCAAACAAAACAATTTTAAAAAAAAACATTTTTACCTTCATAAAAAATATAATTAGGTTTTTCATGGTTCGCATTAGGAAGAATTCAAGTATTTAATTACAGAACGAAATTATATAATTGTTTTAGCTTTAGTTATTTTTATATTTATCAACATTAGTCATCTTTAGACAAAATGTTTTTAAAATTCTTATTTCAAGTTTATTCCACACTAAACTACTGAAATTAAATATAAGCACTAGAATTACTTAATCATGTGCTGTCTAGTTATAAAATATATTTTACTGTTTTTCCTAATTCGAGCTTCAAAATCAAGACCTAAAAAAGTAAAAATGTTCAGCTTAAGTTTTATCTTGTGTATTGTAAGCATCAAAAATATTTGACATGCATTTCGCTTAATAATTTATTAGACCATGTTATTTAACAGTTCAAAAATTTGTTTTATAAAAAATTAATTCTTGTGCTTTTGAGTTTTGTTCTAGAAAAGATCAGCAAATAATTATAAGTTTACTCATATTTTTTCTTAAATACTTGAAAGTCACCAAAACGATTGAGCCACAAAAAATTATTAAAGATAATATATTAAGAAGGTTTTCAGTAGTTTGCTGAAATTTATTTAATGAATCTGATTGTTTATTTTAGAAATAATTTCATGATATAAACATATTTATTGCTAACTTTATAACATTAGCCCGCAGAAATGAATGCAAGAAAAATCTCTGAACTCGATAATGGTAATTCGGTACTTACGTATTAACGCAACCAGGCCAAAATTCGCATAAATCGCCAAATTTGGCGACCCTACTTACGGCAACCCTAAGTGATTTATATTATTTTTCTTCACACATCTTGAATAAATGTATACCGGGCAGTGGCACTTGACCTTAAAAAAACATCAGTGTAGGGTATACCGAGCAAATGTATACCGGGCAGTGGCACTTGACCTTAAAAAAACATCAGTGTAGGGTATACCGGGCAAATGTATACCGGGCAGTGGCACTTGACCTTAAAAAAACATCAGTGTAGGATATACCGAGCAAATGTATACCGGGCAGTGGCACTTGACCTTAAAAAAACATCAGTGTAGGATAAACCGGGCAAATGTATACCGGGCAGTGGCACTTGAACTTGAAAAAAACATCAGTGCAAATCGCATACATACAAAAAACATAACATACAAATCGCACCAACCTGGTTGCGATAATACGTAAGAACCGGTAATTCTAATGCATGCTTGAACATGGAATTAGAGTTTACAAGGAAAAAGGTTTTTATTACCCTTCAGTTTTGCGTTATTCAGATTGAAGTATGTCAAAAGTGATAATTTCAATGAGGTTTAGCTAATTCATAACATTAAGGGTGTAATTTTATTCCCACTTTTGGGAGAAGTATATCAAGTCTCTTACTTAATTGAAACATTTGCATTCGTATATGCTTTGTCACACTATTTAACTGCAGCTGGAACAAGCAAATAGAACAATTTTCTTTTCATGCTAAAATGTTATTATTAATTCGTTTTTTATATTGCCATTAACTCATTTTTCAAATTTTAATAGTAGCTATTCAAAAGCTTAAGTAATAACAGGCTTAAATTACAATAATGGTAAAAAAATTTTAGGTTTTTTTATTTTATTTAGAATAATTTTATTTCACTTGAAGAAAAGCAGCAAGAAAGAAATAATTATAATGAAATAAAATAAAATAATTAAATAAAAAATTAATTTAATGTTGTTTTTTTTTTTAAATTATTACTGTAGGAAAAACGATTTATAAGTTGTCCATTTTATCATGGATGCTTCGTTTTAGACTTTAGATCAGATGTTAAAATTTATCTAATATCAAAGTTCTGTCCGTGTTAAAATCTGACTTTCCTAAAAGAAATATAGGAAGTCTTGATAAAATGGATATATAATGGATAAATGGATTTCAACCATTAGAACGCATGTCAAAAGGTCTGAAAATTAAACGTAGCAAAATAAAATCAGTAGAAAACCTTAAGAAATCATTTTAAAACGGCAATCACAATTGTAAATTTTTGCTCCGAGTTTTTAAAGTTTTCTTTCGTTTTACATACAGGTGTTCGAAAACTCCCGGTATGCCCCAAGTAGTGTTGTAATTACTCCTTTATCACTGGAAAATCAAAATGAGTTGATTCAAGATGAAACTAAATCTGAAATAAAAAAGACTTTTAATAAATATGAAAAACTTATCACTGAAAATAGTAGAGAAAACTCGGCAATTCACAAAAGGGCTCCCGATGATAATTTCAGAGATACTATGATGTTATTGACTGGAACCAAACCACTTTTTAATTCGAAATTGAAATTTGCCAAACAGATGGATCGACACGGCTCAAAATTTGAGAATGACAAACTCAATTTCGCCAGACCTATTAATTCACCAACTATGAATCGTGTTCCTTTTCTGATGATGGAGAAGAACCGAATCCGTCTCTGGCACCCAAGTATAGGGAAAAATGGTTTTCACAGAGCAAAATTTCCTCTATTTAGAGAACAAAAAATTAATGATAGAATTATGCCAAAAGAATTTGAACATAAAATGGATAAAAATTTCCTTTCAAGCACAGAAACCGAAACGATGCCTACCTTAATAGCGGCTACTGATGATTCAGGGAAAGAAGAATCCACATCAAAATATGTTCCACACTCATTTTGGGGGGTCGATTCCAAAGAGCACGAACGCTCCAAACTATTATCAACCCGGCTACAAATATTACAGATACCTGTACATGTTGATAACACCAATTTGTTTCTGTTGACAAATGAAACTAAATTATTCAAAGCGTTCAATATATCTATTTCCACGCTCAAAACTCAATCAGAAGACTTCAGCTATTTAGAAAAACCCTATTCTATTGGGATAATATGCGGCTTAGCATTCCTGATTTTGTTGCTGCTGTTTGCAGTTTGTTTATTTAAAATGGATGGAAAAAGCCCAACACTCGTAAAGAAAGACAATAGTATATCAACAGCTCTACCACATGCTCCTGGAGGCATATTAAAATCATCTACAGAAAATGTTAATACGCGTCAGGCGAAATCTTCAGATTGTGAATATGATTGTGGCATGGATTTGGAGGCCACCTTGGGTGAAAACTTAAGAGATATGCTATGCGAAATGGATATGCTTTTGTTTGAATCATCTCTAAATCCAGATGACAAACAGTGCATCGATAAATTGTTGAAATCAAATTATGAGCACTATCCATCTGGTCGTTTGGATTTTTTAAAAACGAATAAAAGGGAAAAAGGCAGACAGACAATAAAATTAAAAAATTTTCGATAGAGTCATATGACATTGATACTAGGTAACCGACTTAAAAGTGAAGATACATCAGAAATTTTTTCACACTGTTAAAAAATAATATAATGCAAAACTTCAGTAATAAATGATTTTAACAAATATATTTTTTATGCTAAATGTTATTTATTCTTTAATTTATTTTAAATCCGTTTAATAAATTATTACAAAATATGAATAATAGAATGATTTACTTTGAAAAAAAATTATTCAGTTTTCCTTTTTCTGATATTTCGTCTTTTCTAAAGTGTATCTTAGACCAATTGTGAGTTGTTGTTTTTTTCATAAAGGAAGTAATAATTTAAAATGTGGAAATATATTATACTACTGTCTATTACTATAATTTTCTGAACAATTTCTATTTTATGTACTTTAGATTTTTTTTAAATTTTAAACTGAAAAAATTCGTTAAAGGTAATGATGTTGTACTTTGTACCACCATATTTTTTACCTTGCACCATTGGGTGTTACTGCTTAGATATGGATACTACTCACTTCGAGTTCCTTTTTAATAAACCTAATGGTTGATTGAATTTGAATAATCATACGTTTAAAACATAGTTTTTAAGAAGATTAAATAAGCGAAAATAAATCAAGTTAACCAGGAAACATAATACTCGTATTATTGTAATGTTTCAATGCGTAGCTTTATGAAGAAAATAAATATTTTGCATGCTGTAAGTAGAAAAATCCTTCGGGAAATATATTTTCGTGCTAACTGTTCATGTTGCACAAACCTTTCATCGGTCCAAGATGTAACACGTATGCGTTTTTTTTTTTAAATTTTTATTTTGTTAAGTCTTTTGTTAAGTCTAACATAAATTGCATAATTTTCGGTGCCGTCCAAAAAATAAACCTCCTGAAAATTCTTCACCATCATGAAATTTATAACCGATATGCCACCAGACATTGTAAAAATCATAAAATCAAGCCGAATAAAGTATTTTGGGGACTTATTTAAATCAGAGAATAACAATCCCACTATGCTGTTATCCTTCAACAAGCCAGGTGACATTAGAAAACGGAGAAAACCTCTGTCCAGGCAGCTTGTTGATATTAAGAAAGACCAATATTGGAAGCAGCATGCATCTGTTAGAATCCTGTGGAGGAAAAAATTGCTTCGATGGTCTAGGCCTACTCTAGGCTGAAGTGCCAAGAAGAAGAACAAGAAAAATTAATTATTTTTCTTATAAAATCGATATTTTATCATTGGTGCAAATTTGTCTTAGTACTATATTCATACGATTTATTTTCAAATCAAGCCGATTGAATAAAGATTACTCAGCTACTGAAAAAAAGAGCTTTCTAGCATATGCTTTAAAAACCTGAAATGGTCACCAACACAACAGATAATGCCTGATGTTATGGGTATAAACTATAATTTGCCCCTCAGTGCGGAAATTTAAGGGAATAACAATTATAATAAAAAGAGGCGCGGCGCAAATATCTACACTGGTCCCGGTTTAAGGTACAACAACAGATTACGGAATTTGTCCGATTCAGTCACATCACAAATCTCTTACTTTTATTGCTATTTCTGCGTTTTTATTTAATCACTGTCTGTAAAGGAATTGAAATTTCAACTACTTTTCGTCTCTCTCTTGCTTCATAAGTAAGAAGTAATGCTAAAATTAATTACCTTTTACAGAGATGGCGCAAAATATTCACAGCGAAAAAAAACATTGTTTTGAGCGAGTAAGACATTGGAATCGAAATTTCAACTACTTTTCGTCTCTCTCTTGCTTAATTTCGTCTCTCTCTTGCTTCATAAGTAAGAAGTAATGCTAAAATTAATTACTTTTTACAGAGATGAGGCAAAATATTCACAGCGAAAAAAAACATTGTTTTGAGCGAGTAAGACATTGGAATCGAAATTTCAACTACTTTTCGTCTCTCTCTTGCTTCATTTCGTCTCTCTCTTGCTTCATAAGTAAGAAGTAATGCTAAAATTAATTACTTTTTACAGAGATGGCGCAAAATATTCACAGCGAAAAAAAACATTGTTTTGAGCGAGTAAGACATTGGAATCGAAATTTCAACTACTTTTCGTCTCTCTCTTGCTTCATTTCGTCTCTCTCTTGCTTCATAAGTAAGAAGTAATGCTAAAATTAATTACTTTTTACAGAGATGGCGCAAAATATTCACAGCGAAAAAAACATTGTTTTGAGCGAGTAAGACATTGGAATCGAAATTTCAACTACTTTTCGTCTCCTTCTAGCTTTGTTCTTAAAAAAATACACAATAAGTGATGCCAAAACTAATTAGCTTTTACAGAGAAGGCGCAAAATATTCATAGTGAAAAAAAAATTATTTTGGGAGAGCAAAATATTGGAATAGCAATTTCATCTCCTTCTAGCTTTGTTCTTTAAAAAAATAACTAATAAGTTATGCCAAAACTAATTAATTATTAAAGAGAAGGCACAAAATTTCCATAGCGAAAAAAATATTAATTATAGAGAAAAATATTATTTAAATTATTACTAAATATTATTTTCGCTTAGTATGACCCTTTGAAATTGAAACGATAGAGCCGAAATGAACAACTATCCACTGCATCTAATACAAGGCGCCAGGGTTACTAAAAAAGTGGTATAAAAAGATTTAATTAACAAATTGATTTTAATTAATTCCTATTTACCAAGATATATTTGTAAATTAAAAAATATTTATCAAAATATTAAAACAGCCCAACTTAATTCTCAAAATTAAAGTGAAGTTAAAACTTTTAGCAACCTCAAAAAACATTTGTCCCGCTCTTTCAAATTTTTATCTACTGTGGCTTCGAACTTAACTGGAACAATTTAAAAAATAGTATTAATATTAAGATGAAAAATCTATATATATATATTTCTCTTACACGGCACCAAAAAAAAGCCTCATTACAACTTCCCGAATGACAACGTTAGAAAATCGACCAATGATTGCATCGAAAAATGTCACATGCCAAATCTAGCTGAGGTGGCTCAACATATAGCGCTTTTAAAAACGGAAACAATAACCAGAGTGAGCATTATCAGGTTGTTCAATTCAGCTGCGGCAAAAATAAAAATAAACAACTTAAAAAATAAAAATGCTGTTGCCAGCCATAGAATTTTTTGAAAGTTAACTTAGCAACATAAATCAAAATTATGATACCTGAGCGCTTGACGTAACAAATCCTTCAATTCTATAAGTGTTGTATCGCCAAATGCCCAAATTAACAATTGCAATTTCAAATTAATATTGAAATGTACAGGTTTAGAATTTTCTACAGTGAAAAGTTTTCGGAACTTCAGTATTCAAAAAAGTATACAAAAGCTAGACGTTAAGAACGTATCCAATGAGCGAGCAAAGCGAGCGTTGGATTGCGAAGCAATCCGAAATGAACTGCGAAAGCAGTTCCGGGGGTTGGTGAGCGCCAGCGAGCAGGGGGCGAAGCCTCCTAGTTTTAGTATAATTTGTCAGTACCATTTTAATAGGACTAAAGAGAACATATAATCTGAACACTAGGATTCGAATGTTGAATTTTAAAGTGAAAGCTAATTTAACGAAATTTTCAGCTACTTTGAGACGAAATTGATAACTTCTAATTTTTTTTTGCTTACTCAGAAGCATATCAACCTTGTAATAATAAGTAACAATAATTAAAACGTTGTTACTTATTAAATTGTTCTTTTTATGGCTTATATCGTCATTTATGATCTTAATCTTACGTTGAAATTAGTAAGAATGAAACTAAAAACAGATAAATCATTCTTACCCTTAATTGTTCCATCTTTAAACTGAGATAGCTTGAGTGGATAACGAAAAACGATATATTAACCCATATAATATTGACCCTTATAATGTATTAACCCTATTTTTAGTATTGAACCTATTTTTAATATTTTATATTATTTCATAACAGTCGTTGAACAGTTGACCCAATTTTTGGGTTTACAACTACTAATGTTCAATTCTGTAGCCTTGTAATTTTGAACCTAATCCTGAAGACAAGGGAACTTCTAGATCAAGTAATTGGGAGAAATTTGCCTTCGTGGAGGACTTTTTGATGGAACCAACCCGCATTTGCGTTACACGGAAAGGAAAACCACGAAAACCTCCTTTGATTAGCCTGATGGCAAGGGCACTCTATCCCATGATCCGTCTACCACTGATAATATTTTACGCCAGCACTGTGGTCGGTGCGAGCCGGATGAGGAATTCGTATCGACCAGCCATCGCTAGGACTCGAATCCGGTTCACCTCATTAGAAGGCGAACGTTCTATCCCCTGAGCTACCACGACTCGATTTTTAATAATGATACATATAAAAAATAGTTTCGAATCGATAGTTAATAATAGTTAATAATATGAATCGATAATTAATAACGATATTTTGTGATGTTAAAATTCCAATATCAGCCAGCGCTAACAGTTACACTATTGCTTAATTAAAAACTTCATTCGCTTCAAAAGTATGCAAATTGGAAATAACAGTCGACAGGTTTCAAGCGCTCAAAAACAGGTGCCCATTTTCACTACTTGCCAGGTGTGAATGATAAGAAACAAAAGTGATTTGAAAAATTAAACTATTATTTACTTGTTGAAATAAGTAAAATATTTGAGCTTTAAGTGTAGTTTTTATTTAAATAAAAGTATTATAGAAAAGCTGAAATTTGTTCCATTTTCGTTTTGATTAGTTTTCTTCAATAAATTAGGAATTTTTTCCTTTAATTAATAATGAATATACTTCTGAAAGTGAAATCTAGTAATTGTTCCGTTAAAAAGGAACGGAGACTAATATTTTATTTAGTTCTCATCCCAGAAATATTGCGTGTCTCTGTTTATTTATGGAATAGATCGATGAAGCCTTACAAATGTTTCGGATTCAACTTCATTTAATATTGAAGTTCTCGGATTGAGTTAGTATTGAATCATTCATTTTAAAGTACACTTAAAGAATATTTAGTTTTTAGTCTATTAAAAGTCAACCCCACTCGGAATACTTACAATTTACTTCATAAAGGATGCATTTTACGTTAATTTAGTCTATTTTTTAGTTTACTTTCATTGTATTATTTAAATTCTATTCCCCTTTTTATTCATTTTTTAACGTTTTAGAAAATTTTTAAGCACATTCTTAAGCGATCTCGAATTCAAAAATGGAATTATAAAATATTATTCTAATTGGTGAGATTGATTTTATTCTGCGCTTCGTGTTTTGCATATATTATAAAATGTATTTAACTAATGCACCAACAAATAATAAATAAAAGATATTTTGCAGTATGGAAATTACATTATTCAAAAATTTACTGAATGAATGTTTTCTAATTTATATTTTAAGACAAATAGTTTTATGACTTTGAAACTTAAAATTACGCGTTTTGCTTGTCCTTGCAATGAATACATTTATTTACTATATACTCTCTAAAGTATTTTCAATTATTTAAAAGTCGATATTTTCCACAAAACTAAGAACATTTTGCAAATAAAAATGAAATTATAATAGCTTAATGGAAGAGCATTTTTTCTATTTGTTAATCATAATGAAATTGTTAATCATAATGAATGCGTGAATTTTAAAAAATAATCGACAGTACCTGAAAATGCATTAAATTTTTCGGAATACAAAATGTGTGACTCAATAAAAAGTAATGAATGAAAAGTAATTTTACTAATTAACAAGACTTGTATTATAATAACAGTTCAATAGGGAACAGTTTGAGTCTCTTTAGTTATGTTTTTTATATTTTTTCAAAATTTAATATAAATATTAAGATTTACATACCACATTTTACATGTGGCATCTCTTTTAATTATATTTGGCATCAACTCAAGATCGAGCCTGTGAATAAAGTTATCGCCATAGATAAATTAATTTTTCTACAAAAAAAAAAAAAAAAAAAAAAAAAAACAGACATTATTTAGAGGGAAGAAAGATTCAGAATAACTTTCGTGTAAATCGGAATTTCGAAAAAGCACTAATTAAGTTTAAAAATAAGAATGGCTTTTTCGCCACGTCGATTTTCAACTTTGCAGATTCATTTCAGATCGGTCCACATAGTAATTTTTACTACAAATGTAACACATTTCAAAATCAATGTAAAATTTTACAGTCAAAACAGCGGTGGTGGCAAAGCCAGTTATAATTTTTTATTTATTTACTTTTTTAATTTTTTTTTTTTAACAGAGAGAAAAAGCATTCAACTGTGATTATCAATGATACTTTTGTAAAAAGTTTTTGTTATTAAAATTTTGAGTTGATAAAGGTTCAACAAATAAGGATAAAAATATATTTTAGAGTATGGAAAATACATTATTCTAAAAAGTACTGTAGGTATTTTTTCTATCCTTCATATTTAAATGCGAATATTTTTATTAACTTATGCTTAAATCAAATTATAAGCTTATACTGCGTATTTTGTGTTTTGCAATGATGAATAGAACCTTAATTCTCTAGATTATATTGTCAATTGTAACAATTAATAAATAAGGATTGTTTATTTATTGATGATTTGTTGCATGAAAATATGAGATAAAAAAGAATAGTTTATGGCATGTAGCTATTGTTTAGCATGGGAAGAATGGAATAAACACTAGAAAATAATAAATTTATCTAGGAATTTTATATACTCTATCACATTTTTCACAAAAGTACATTTTACATCACTACCAAATATTAGGTCATTGAAATGGGTTTAATCTATTTTCATAATCTTCTTATTAAATTAAAATCACCCACTTCTTTATTATAGTTGTTCCTGAATGTTCACTTAAACATACAAAAAAGCAAAATAGCTATTACAAGACAAATTAACTTTAACAAAAATTTATTACTTATTTCCTCCACTTTATTATTAAAAGTAAATATTTAGATTTAATTTTTCTAACATTTTCCATTGATAATATTAATAGATAACAGGGCCGGATTAAGCGTACGCGGGGCCCTAGGCCATTCAAATTTTTGGGGCCCTTAGATTAAATTTTTTTCTCGTATATTTCTTATTTATTCAAATATAAAAGTATTTATATATTTTTTCATTTAAGAAAGCATATTTAAAATATAAATAAATAATAATAAATTAAATTTTACTTTATTTTATTAAATTAGAACTAAAAAATAATCTCAACATTTTGAAAAAATTTAAAAAATCATTGTTTTTCTTAATTTTTTAAAATTTATTTTCATAGAATCCATTTTAAGAGGGCCCCTAATCATTGGGGGTCCCAGACCATGACCTAGTCTAGTTAAAATAATAATAATAATAATAATTTTTAATTACTGTGATGCTGCCATCTAGTGTGTAAGAATATAATTGTTAAATAATTAAATTTTCATCTCAATATTATAATTCTTGAAAATAGACTACCGAATATATAAAAGAACAAATCATAAAGAAATTAAAAATTAGTCTTTTAAATAATAAATTGTGTCTCATGTTATTTCCAAAGATTATATTATTATCGTCATTGCGTAACTTCTCTAGTATTTCGGTAAAATTCAACGATTCCTTTTCACAGTTCAATGATAAAGTAACTTAGATTCAATTAAAACTGTACCATAAAAGTTTTCTTTGGTTTGTTTGTAATTTTTTCTATCATTAATGATATAGCCGGCGGATATAATTTTAATAGCGAATAAATGTCATTTTGCATCTTGATCCATTTATCTTGGTCAACCAATCACATTCTAGAAAAATCCAGGAGTAACCTGTTGAAGAGGCGCTGCCATCGTTTTGTTATTCAGTTTTGATATGATCATTACGTCTACACGTTCTAGTCTGAATTTGTAGGAAAAAATTGGTATACCAATAATTGCGAAATTTATGATTATTATGCTTTCATGCGGAAGTTGCTGAATTTGATTTCTGCATCCAAAAACTTATATTCGTGTCGTGGCTTTTCATTTGAAATTTTTAAGTTATGTTTATTTTAAGCATGAAAATTGTAACACTCATGCAGACGACGTGACATGCGGGAATGAAGTACCTGATACAGGTAAAAACATTCTTTTAAAAAAATCTCTTTTTCCTTGTGTGATAATAAAGATTATTTATATTACTGTGAGATTTTAAATGAGATGAGCTTAAAGTGTACTTTTTTCCTACCCCTGTCAGCAGATTTTATTGTTTTATTTGCAATATAAGGATTTAACTAACTAAAGTTAATTATTTTTAAATGAGATTTAAAGGTAGAATTCTAATTTTATCTTTTTCTTTTTATAATTTTTAATTATAAGTATTTTTTAATTTTGATTTCAAATGCTATAATTTTGACTGAGATAAATGTAAATAAGTTTAAACATTTCGTTATGATAAATTATTTCCTTAATATTAATTTAATAATAATGAAAATTGAAAATGTTTTTATAACTTCCCTAACTTTATGTATGTACAATGCATGAATACATGAGTGGATCTTTGGATTTCAAAGTTAAGTAAGAAAAAAAATAAAGATTTAATTTACGACTATTTTTAGTGTACTAGCTATTGCTTTTATTTCAAAGATGTTTTAGGTTAAATTAAGTTTGCTGACGCAAAATTAATTTTAAACAGAATTTTTTTGTTGCTTGCATTAGTATTTTGTTATTGATTGATTTTTACCTAAATAAACATGACAGACAATTAAATCTAGAAATCGTAATTAAGCTAAATGATTTAAACTCATAGAAATAGATATTGATAGCGAAAATATGCTGAATAATTATTCATAATTTGTCTAGTACTAATATTGAAAAAGTTTTAGATTTTAAACTTGTAAATAGTTTTTAAGATTAACTTGTAAATATTAAAAACTCAAAATTTTTTTTATATAGTTTTTGAATTAAATAATATATATATATATATATATATATATATATATATATATATATATATATATATATATATATATATATATATATATATATAGTGAATTAGTGAAAACTGAAAGAAATATTGGAGATAAAAAAAACTGAAAAATTTCTGAAGAAATTAAAACCACTGTTTTGACTTCCAATGTTTTATATTCTAGAATTAGTAGAGCTTTATTTTGGTAATTACTGATAATATATCTTCATAGCTATAAATAGCATAATATTCTAATTATCATAATTATGTGCTAAAAGTATTTATAAATAAATATTAATATTTGTTTTTACATACGTAATGATAAAATGACTAATAAATCATAACTTAAATAATAATTATCTTAAATATTAATCTTCATTCAAGAATTTTTTCATAAACCTCTGTATTTTTGCTTATAACTAATGAAGAATTATATGCAACTTCATGAAGAATTGCATACAGTTTAAAGATTTACTAAAAGGTATTTCTTTTAAAAAATTTAATTCAATGTCATAACATGTTATAGAAAAGTAGAAGTTAATTTTTTTTTTTTCACATTTTGATAGCTTTAAAGTATTTTGCTTAGGTTTTATTAATGTTATAACTTTAAAGTAAAAAATTAGCTCATATTATTTCATTATTAAATAATATCTACTTTTTGAAACAAAATTAATTTTACTATGCCAGTTATTATAGACAAAATTAATATCTAAAATTACAAAAAAATGTATTTATAATAAAAAAAAATCAGCAAAATTGTGATGAAAATTTTTTCTGTTAAAAAAAAGTAAGAAATTTTGTTTGATTAAATTTTTTTAATTAATATTTTACAAAGTATTTTTTTTTTTTTATAATTTTTTAAATAATTCTATATTAAAACAAGATATTCAGTATACTAAGAATAGTATAAAAATTTATTTAATATATATAGTGTAAAATTTTTTAAGAAAATAAAAATAACTTAAATTTCAATTAATGACAAATTATTGTATTAGACTACATTAGTTTTAAGATTTTTCTCAAACTACTATAAATAATATGAATAGTTATTTTTTTTTAAATAAGTGTAACTTTTTTTAAAACTTGTTATGTATTAAATTTTAGAATATTCTTATTATATTTATCTTTATCCATTTATATTGGTTTCATCATTTTTAGTTCCCCCCCATTTTGTCCGACTTCTATCACCAGTTTATTCTATTTTTTCTATTCTTTCTTCCTGGATTTAACATGTATTAAATTTTTTTTTAATGACTGTATTACTTAAAAACATTGTAAAAATGTATAAATTTTTTTATTAAATTATTTAAAATTGTGGATTGGATTCTTAAATAAAACAATACAAAAGTTTTAAGCAAATGGAAATGCACTAAGAGTTAAAACATATTTTTATGTATTTAAGCTGCAAAATATTAATAATTTCTTAATATTAATAAGACTAATTTAATATTAATAAGACTTGAAATGCAAAATCATTATGAGTGTAATAAGTTGTAAGTTTCTTTAGTGTTTAAATATGCAAAGTGTTATTTTAACAATTCAAGTGATGAGTGCATAATCTTTATTCCACATTATTCTAAACATTCACTGACAATTACTAATTAATGTCTGACATTGTCTGTTACATTTTCCCCAAACATTTTAAAATTTTTTTATTATTATTATTTATAAAAGCTAGCTTTTCTTTTTTTAAAAAAATTGCTTAATCTTTTTTAAATGGTTTATTTTTACATAATCTAGCAATTTGTTTTGCTCCATCTAAAGTTTGGCAATCTGTTTTTTCTTATGTCATGTTAATGTAATTTTTTGCTCTCTAAGGTGTTAATTATTCAATTTGTTTGATTAAAATTTAAGGAATTTTCAAAGAATTAATTTTCTAGTTCAAATTTGCTATGTTGTTCATAATAGCTATTTACTTACTGCAATATAAACTAGCTGTTCTTTTGCATTATTCTTAAACAAACACACTTCATACATAAATTAACATTTTTTTTTCAGCATGTAAGTATAAATAATAATGTTCAACAGTTGCAAAGTACTCACATATGTTTGTTTTGCAGGTTTTTATCTTTTTTGTTTAAAAGGAATTTTAGAATCCAATGAAGCTCATGTTTTGTGAAGTGGTAAGAATGATCAGTGTAAGATCTTTTATACGATTGTATATTTATTTATATTGATTATGCTTTCTCTTCCTTATTAATGAATTGATTGAACTTGAAGTCTTTTAATAAATTTGCATCCTTTTTTGAGAAAAATATATTCTGGAATTTTTTTAAAATTTAAATGTTTTTTTTTTTTTTTTTTTTTTTTAATTGAATAAAAAGTTACAAATTTTTTATCACTAACCAGACTTGACATTAAATTATTCTGTGAGTATTTCAAAAAATGTATATTTTTCTCTGAATATTTAAAATTTTTTACAATTACATTTAATAGCTTGATTTTGAAAACTGTTGAATTGTTTGTTTAATTCTGATTAATTGAAAGGTTTAAAATAATAATAAAGTTTTTGCACACACAGAAATAAGCAACTTTCTGTGAAGTAATTCTGGGATCCGCACTTGTGCCCATTGCACCAATGGGCGCCAAATCAAAATAGCTGATACAAATGCATTGCTATAGCCATTTTTGCACCAAAACACAAATTTGACTTGCTGCATGAACTTGTGAAAGATGAGTGCTAAATTTATTTTCATGAGATAGTTTATTTTTTGTTTTGATACATTTGGTTTCTTAAAATCTTGATTTATTCCATACAATATTATTACGATACGAGAAATTCGGTCTTATTTTGGATTCGTTTTTTTGTCAGTTATTGCTGCTGATTTTTGCTTGTTTTTCAAAATTTCATTATTTATAATATGATATAATTTAGCACGCAAATTTCGTAACATACATTTGAATGGTCTTTTTTTGACGAATTTTTTTTTCCGAAATGCTAAATATTTTTTTTATGTGTTAATGTAAAAAACATATTTATTGGATTGATCTTTTTTTCTTTCCCCCTTTAAATATTATAAATGTTACTTTTGTGTATTGATAATCTATTGTTTAATTTTTTTTTATTTAAATTTTAAAAAAAAAATCTTTAGTGTACAAAAGGGGAAAAAAATTACACATTTAAAGAAGATTGTTTACATGTTATAAATTTAAATAAGTCAGCAATTTATGTGAAGATACTTTTTTTATTCTTAAATGTAATTTTGTTTTAATGGAAGTTATATTTGATCAAAGTTCATATGAAAAAATCAGGCCTCTCTTCATAAAAACATAAATTACGGATTATACTTCAGAATTTTTTTCCCACTACGCCTCAAATATTTTTTTAAAAACCATATGTTTTTGTATGTTTATAAAAAAACTAAATATTAATGAAGTGAAATATCTTTTATATAACTAAAATCAAATTAAACTTAGTAACTAACTAGTGTGTAGTGAATTAAAGTTAGTTAAATCAACAAAGTACCTATGTAATTTAAATGAGAGAAAATAGTTAGAATATAACATAAATTAGTTGATGAAGAGTTAATGATGGAAAAGAAGTGTTGAAGAGAGACAAAAGCATTGTAAAATAATACTAGTGTATGTTATGTACTATTTAGACAGTTGTACATTACCATTAACTAGCAATAATTTATATCACTAATTTTTGAAAAATAAATTTTAATTGAAAATAACATGGAATATCATTATTTTTTAAAATCATTTTGTTGAATATAATTTCTAAAAAAAATTTCAAAATTTAATTGTATTGTTATTTATTAGATATAAGCACTAAGTGTATATAATTTTATTTTCTCATGAATTGTTTTCTTATTTCAGGTTCATAAATATAATTGGCAAATTATTTATTTGTTAACATATGTATAGAATATACATATATGTACATTACTTGGATAGGATTATAGTGTCAAGCCAGATGATTCTACCTTATGTTTGAGTTTGAAGTCTGTTGTTCCCTAATGTTAAAATATAGGAATTCTACTTTATTTATATTTCCTATGTGTTGAAAAAAGCTTTTAAAATGTTCACATCTATTGTTGTAGAATTAGAATTTAGTGTCCTTAATAATTAGTGTTTTAATAAATGTTGGGTGATATTTAATTTTCAGTGGCATACACAGACTTAGCTGCGTGCCCATCTACAAAAATTATAAATGTGCCCTATATTAGATTTAACGCAATATTTAAAAAATTATAATATGAGACAAGAACACTATGAGGAGACATTCGGGATTGTTAAGATGTCAAAATTCTTGGGATTCTTAAAACTTCGGAAATTCGCAGTGATAACCTCTGAAGAAAGCGATCAAAAGAACACATTGCTTTTCAAAAACTTAAATGTGCGATTTAAAATTTCTGATTTTTTATTTATTTATTTATTATTTTTTTGGGGTTATGGGTTCAGGTGCTACCGTGAGCCACAGGTTGTGCACCCCCTCATCTTTTGTATTATTTCTTAATTGTGCGCCCTTAAACCTCCTTTGCCCCCACAACGTGTGTGTGTGTGTGGGGGGGGGGACTATTTACGCCACTGCAAATTTTTTAACATTGATATTTTACATATTTCAAGGTAAACTAGTGAACCTTAATTTTACATTGGCTAATAGTTTTATTACCCAATGAAAGTTATCAACATTCAAGATAATATCATATTTGATATTTATCCTTTTTAATAAATACTCCCAATATTTTCGTACTAGATATTTATAACTGTTGATAGTGACCAGAATATTAATATTCTATGAATAATGTTATTGATAATTCTCAAGACATTATGATATTAAAATTAGAGTGTACATGATTGTTAGTGTTCACATGATTACATTTTAAAACATTGTTATCACAATATTTAAAAACAATGAATATTTTACAATATATGGACCAGCTTTAGTCTTGACTCAATTAAATATATTTAGAAATTCAAATTTAAAGTGATCCATAACAGCTGTCTGTGCAAAATATTCTGAAATTTTGGCTTCTTTAAAAGAAAAAAATTGTTGCTGATTAAAATAAGATGTGGCCAGACACTTTGTGAATAACTTTTTTGAATGACCTCCACAGGAATAAGTTAAGATTAATTTTAACTTGTCTATATAAATTCTAATTTCCAAAATGAACACTAAGTTTTCCTATATTTTAACAATAGGTAACAACAGACTCCAGCGATGCATTTAGTATTCAAACTGTAGAAATTTTCTTGCAAAATATCTTGTTTCACTTATCTAAGCACTTTAGAGTTAAGTAATTTTTTTTTTCATCAAATAGCTAATTTGGGGGAGGAAAAAAGACTTTCTGATTCAAAAATGCAGAGATTTTCATATCCAATCTTGCACAAACATGATTGGCAAGGTTTGGTATCAACTAAGTAGTGGCTCTAAGAAAAAAAAATATTCACACTAGGGGGTAAACTTAGAGCTCTTAATCATATAAAATTTCATTTGTTTCAATGAAATATGAAGATGATAATAAAAGTCGACATGTGTTTCAGGTCCTAAAAAATAAGTACTCGCTCTTAAACTTGCCTGACTAGACTGAAAGAGTGCTTCTAGCCACTATATATATATAGATATATTCTAATTTACTGTGAATATAAAAACAGTTTTGCTTTGATGCCTTAATGAGTGGATCTAAAAAAGAAATGCATAAAAGTTTATAAGTGTTACGTGTAAGCAAAACTTAATAAATAAATAGTATAATTAAAAAAAAAGATATGTGGGTGAAGTTTATTGTGGAATTCATTTTTGAAAATTTATTTTTTTAAGTAAAAATATTTTAATGCCTACATTTCTGAAATACTTTTTTTTTATGCGTATATTTAATAAAAGAAGATATTTATGTATGATATTCTTTTTTTTAAAAATATCTTTATAAATTATGCTTAGAATTAATAGACTGGTTTTAAGAGTTAAATTTATTTATTCATTTAAGCTCAAAATATTAAAAACTATGTTGCGCAAACTTGAATTTTCCAATGCGATTTTGCTTAAGTTATACTAAAGTTACTTAAACGATTTTTTGCTTTGTTTTAATTTCACTTGATTTAAAAACTTTTTGTTCCGTATTCAGTTTTCAAACTCATTAAATTTTTGCATTTTCTAGCAATTGTTACTTATTTATTTCTTACTAAGAACATAATTTAATTCAAAATAATGCTAATTTCTTTTTATTTTCTTTCTTTTGTAGCTATATAGAATACTACCATGGATGAAAAGGATGAATTTAGGAGGTGAATATAATTCTTCATATAAATTGAGCAAAAGTGATTTTTTTTATGTAGAAAATTTGTTAACTATTATCAAGCTTTTGTTCTCAAAAACGGTTCCTAAATTTATTAAATATATTTTTGTCTTTTATGTGTACTTAATAAACATTTAAGTTGTGTAGGTTTTTTAGAGCATTAAAATTTTTTAAATAATATCAGGAAGTGAATAGTACAAAAAATAACTTTAAGTTGGATTGGCCCAACCTCTTTTGTAATGCTTTTCCCCACTAATCTGTTAATGTTTAAATTTCAGGCAAATATCCACAAAATTTTTTTTTCGTCTGATCTAGTTTGAATTAGTATTAATTATTGTTATTTTATTTTACTGTACATGTTGATTGAAAAAAATAGTACATAAAAAATATTTTCTTAAAATTTTTCAATAGTAAATATTGAAAGTACATTTGCATGGCGATAAGAGTACAACTATTGGCTTCTTTCACCATTCAAGTATATGAAGGATATGTCTGCTTTTAAGATTAATTTATAAATAACTCTCACTTTTCAGCAACATTACAATAAACATTCTATCTGCAGGGTTGCCACAGGTGGCTAAAATGCAACTATTTTTGAAATGAGGTGACTATGGCAACTTTTTTTTGCTTGAAAAGCTAAAAAAAGCAACTATTTTCAAGAAAAAGGAGACTATTGGGAGATTTCTGCACTAGCAATGTTTTTTTTTCTTTTTTCCCCAGCATAAAGTGGATGGGAAATCTGCACCCCACAAGATAGTTTCTGAACACACTGAACTTTTTTTTTTCCTTAAAAAATAAAAATGTTGAAAATTTTGGATTGCAAATTTGAGTCTTCACTTTTTAATTTGTTCAATCTGCACAGGCTCCATTGTAAGTCTATTTCATTTCTAGATCGCCTTTCCAGTGATTATTGCTACGAAATTCCGCATGAATTTTGAATTTGAGTAATCACTTTTAATGTATATATATATATTTTGTTGGGTTTTAGTGTTTAGCCTAGTTTTTGGCTACTATTTTCATGTTTTAGGCTACTAAAAGCAACTATTTTGTTCATTTTTTTTTCTGCTGCAACCCTGTATCTGTAAAAAATTAGTTTTTGCTTTGTTTATTTATCTATTTTCGTATTCATAACTTTTAACATACATGTATTTCTCTTGTCTGAGCAAATACATTTATATATGTATAGGAGATAATAGAAACAACTTTTGGGAAACTTTCTGAATTGAAAAAAAGATTGAAATACTAGCAATTTGGATGGTTAAAAATTAAATAAAGCACAGCATTTTGTTATAAGAACAGACAAGGTATCATATGTAAAAGAAACAAACAAACAAAACAAAAATATTTAAGAAAAATGGCTTTTCTAGAATAATGGAACTCTAATTTATTTGGAACTAGAACAAACACTTGTTTTTTTTAAAGTTGCAGGTGGATATAAGTTACTTTCAAAGAACTTAATGTCTAGAACTTTGTTTTCGATCCTGTTTTCCCAAACAAAACTGCTCCTTTAATATATATAAACCTTTTTAATTATTGCCCTGAAAGAAAATTTTGAGATTACTGTCTAACAGTAATCAAGTGGGGAAACTAAGGAAAATAATCAATCAAAACTTCCAAGGAAATGGTACAGGCTTTTGTATTTTTATATTCAGAATTTTTTCTGTGTACCAGTCTACCACTTTTTGAAAAGGGTTATCATAAAATAGAGATTCTCTAACATTTTTCTCCCAAAAATTTACTTCTTTGTTTTGCATAAATTTTTTTTCTTCTTCAATTTCTAGTGTGAAATAATAATAATAAAAAAAAAATCAAAGTTTCAGTAAAAGAAAGGTCAAAAGCAGAATTATTGCCCAAGTACCTTCAGTACCTTTTATTAACCGAACTTTAATATGTTGATAAGATGAGAAGAAAATTCTACGTAATTCAGTTTTCAGAAAACTAACAGTTATAATCTTTGCAAAATTTTAGGGATTTTTAAGATTTTTTCATAAAAAATATTAGTAAGTTTGATAAAAAATTTTTTATTATTTAAAGTGCAACATGAATATTGTCTTCATACACTTTGAAATGATTTACTAAATCTATATATATATATTCCTCATAAATATGGAGGTAGCATATTTGTAAGGAGCAGCAGAACTAAGTGCAGACTACACAAAAATTTACTAGCATATGCTATAAGTGACTAACCGATTTCTTTCCCCGAGTCTAGCTCAGTGTTCTTGCTAAATGTTTTCGTAGGCCTACCCGCCTTGCTGCTCTTTGATCCTTATAAATGCCCTTTTTGCCTCTTCGCCCTTTTTGAAAAAATAGGCTGCCATCCCTTAAAAACATTACCTTTTTATTCATACTCCATAAAAAAAAATTTATTCATTGGTTAAATAATAATTATACACTGGTAAAATTATCTGTGTTTATAGGTTTAATTCTGAGTACTTTAAGTACTTCAGTAAGTTTTACTTCTAGTAAAAATATTTATTTTGTAAGTATTCTCATCTGGTTAAATTTTTATACGTTTCTCTTTTTTCAAGGAAGGGTATTTAAGTGAATTTTGTAAATGATTTTAAAATTATTATTTTTTTAATAATTGCCCTTTTTTCAAAAACTTGCTGTTATATGTTCATTTTCTCGCAATTTTCAGTTTTTATAGAAAAAGTTTTATAAAGTTTTGTATCAACTATTATTTATTTTTAAATATTTATTTATTTATTTTTTTGTGGACGAATCATGCACAGTGATTACGTTTTAGCATGCTTTTACCTGTTTTTTATAAACTATTAATTCTTTTATTTTAATAATGAGTGAGAATTACTTTTTGAAATACACATATTAAATAGTATAAGAAGGTAATTTAAAAATTATAGTAAATCAAATTTATTTATTACATAATATTCGACATTTTGGGGTCTAGAGAGTTCCTTTTTCTATGCGAAAGCCCCCTGCCCTTTTTTATTTCTTGGAGGAACTTTGGTCTAGCATAAGTAACATAAGTTACTTATAGTGTAAATGTGAAAATATTAAAACATTTTTTTACCAAAGTCCTGGTAAGAAATGATTAAATTCAGATGGTGTGACACCTATCTCCAGAAAGCTAAGTTGCCATGAATATGTTTAAGGAAAGTATTTTTGATAATATCTATGTCTAGATTAAAAAAAAAATTTTGTTGACAACGTACACACAAATGTTAAAAATTCCATGCATTTTTAAAAAATTAAGTTGTCTAAAAATGATTCATATTAAAATTTCTTACAACTGCGATGGTTCATCTATTGTGGGATGTTAGAGTTACCAATATCTGGTTTTAAAAAAAAATTGTAAACTTGAAATTATTACAGCCAATTAAAATTGTTGAGTTTTATTATTATTTATACTTTGATCTTTAAAAAAATGTGTGTTTTAACTCATTCAATCACAGAGATGAACTATACATAATTAGCTGAAGTTGGGTGCTTTGGAACTTGATTTTTAAGACTAATGTATTTATATATTATGTGCATATTCTGAAAACATATTCTGCATGAGGGCTGTATTTTCGATCATTTTCCTAATACTCTCCCATGTTTAGGTTCTCATCCAGGTACAAGACTGAGAAAATGTAAGTAGTTTTTAATACCAATCTTAGCTTAAGCGACTTCACTGTGAGGGTAGTTTATTGCACTTGATGTGAAGGGATAATAGTTTTAAAGTAATGCAAGTAAATTAATTAGTACTACATAAAATTCTTAGAATTAAGAGCATAACAACACTGAGTTTTCTCAGACAGGTATCAAATGCAAAATGCTGACGCCAAAACAAAGCTTTATTTCAATATTAGCTGAAAAAATTCTGTAATTTTCTTCTAATTCTAATCTAAATTCTACCTAATATTATAATCTAAATTCTGCCTGTAATTTTCTAGTTATGAGGTGATAAGATTCTGAACATTGGTTTAATTTTATGAGCATCTTTGAATTTTGCTCAGAATTAAGTTACAGAGGAAAAAATATTCTGTATGATTTATTTCTATAAAACTTTTAACAAAGAAAGTCTGATAGTGCTTACAATACATTTGATTTTTAGCAGGATTTGATTTGTAATTTTTAATTTGTACATGTTTTCAAACCCTATTCATTTGATACTTCTATAATGTACTATAATAATTGATTATTCCAATATTTCAGTTTCTGATTGAAGCTAGTAACATTTTTCTTAAAATAAACTTAGTTTGAAATCCAAAATCACATTGTATGTAAGCAACTTTTCACACTAATTTGTAATTTGTATATTTAATTTTTTATTGGCACTGTTTTGGTATTGAGTTCTATTTTATACTAAAAAATAATTAAGAAAGTAAAATATATTCCCCATAACAATATGACATAAAAACTAAACTCAGTGGTGCCGATGAGAGACAGGGATCTACTGTGTCCATCCCAGTTTTTTTTGACCTTGGGCTTTGGGGTGCAGGAACAGATATCCAGGTTGGATGCTCAATTGAGTGCAGGACTTGATTTATTTAGTCCCCAAGACGTAAAAGTATGAACGTTAAATTTTTTTTTGAGTTTTCCCAAATTAAGATAAAAATTTAATGTAACGTTTGTTAAATTTTTTATCCAGCTGTACTATTTTGGTTTATTCATTTCTTTTTTAAGCTCTTAGTGATGTTTGTAGCAATAATCTTTGGTTTGTACTAAAACCAATAGCATCTAAAAATAGCATCCCGAAATAATAAAATAAAAACATAGTTAGTTACCTGTGCTTGAAAATAGTTATGTGTTCTCTTTTTGTCTGCTTAGTTCTTTTTCTTTTATAAATTACCTCACAACATATCTCAAAAAAGAGCTAATGGTGTTAATTTTTTAATTAGTTAGTTTTGACAGTTTTATACATTACGGTCCAGTAATTAAAGTTTCCATTGGCCATGCAATTGAGTGAAAATTGTGGAAAAAATTGAGTTTCTTAACCAAACTTTTACTTCAAGCCTATTAAATATATATATTTAATAAAATTATATTTAAAAAATTTTAAAAAAGCAGAAATCAACCATATTAGAGTAAATGAATATTTTGGTACAAGCCTCATTGCCACATGTTTCTCACAATGGTAAGATTTACTTCAATTTTATTGCTGCACCCTTTTATATATGTCTGTTTAATCCCATTTTTGTGAACTATCTTCACTAGTTAATCTACTTGAGCGATCCTTTAAAGAGATCTCCATTTTCTCAATCTGCATATTCACAGTTCCTTCTTACAATTGTGAAGAATGGTGGTGATACAGCTATTTACAATGCAGTAAGTTTGGTCATTCTGTTACAAAATTGTCACATTACCAAAATTGGACTTAGATATGCTGAATGCTCTTTAGGAATGGGAATTGTAGCATGTTTTGTTTTATTGGTTTGCTGTTGGAGCTCCCTTTATTTGGTATGATGTTTCAAAATTGTCCAGGATTATAGAAAGTTGGTTGAAAAATAAAGAATCTAATCTGATTCCATGTTTTAGAGCTCAAATTCTGAAATTTATTTTAAGCGAAAAAGAAATGAAAGGAAATCGATTGAATTGATTAAAAATCCATCAATTAACTTTGAAAAATATAGGATAATTTTCAGGCTTCTGAATTAGTAAAAAAAAAAAAAAAAAAAAAAAAAAAAATGTTATTTAATTATCTTCAAAATCAGTCTTGAAAAATTCACTTCTGTGCATTCTGTGAAAAAGCATTCTGTGATTCATTTCAAAGTTTTTTTTTTTTTTTTTTTTTTTTTTTAAATTTGAACAGCATATTAATTTTTTATTTATTTTGTTGTTAGTCCCTGGTTTCTGTATATAGTAAGAAATGCATTAAGATTTTTCCTCTTTTTTTTTTTTTTTTTTTTTTGTATATAAATTTTTGTCCTTCCATGATGAAACCTCTAAAATTTTTATCCTCTCTTATTATATTTATCTCTTGCTTGAAATAATAGAAATTGTTTCTCAAAGTAAAAATTTAACTTTTCAGTTCGATTTTCAAATCTCATTTTTTAATTCTCATTGTTGCTAACTACATTCATTGCATCATCTCATGCATGTATTTAAAAAGTTGTGTTTTAATAAAGAAAAGTATGAAAAGTAATATATGAGGAATTTTTCTCTTTCATTGTTTACCATTCTTCAGCATAATGATTTCTAACTTTAGCATATTAATTTTATTGCATGCGGTATGAATTAATTTATAGCTGATTCACATTTTTATGAGTGTTCTTAAAATAAATGTATTATATTTACAGCAAATCTCGAAATCTCAGTGAGAAAAAAAGGAGGGATCAATTCAATATGCTCATTAATGAGCTTTGTTCGATGGTCACATCGAATAGTCGAAAGATGGATAAATCATCCGTCCTGCGTGCAACTATATCATTCCTGAGAAACCATAATGGTAAGATATTATAAAATTAAGTTTTCAAGTGAATTTTTCAAAAATGTAAAAGTACTTCATCATTTGGCAAACTTATTACTGACAAACTATTTAAAAAATGAATTAATGAAAAACAGAAGGAAACTGAAATATATTGTGGCATTCTGTATCATTAACCAGATAATTTATTCTTACTAAGTTGTGAAATTAGTTACAAAGTTTGTTAACAGATGGCACTGTTGACTAAAGGTTTGTAACAGATGTTCTCTCCCTTATACTTAGGAAAATAACTTAAGAAATAATGCGGCACAGCTTTAGAATAAAATTAATTGATACCACAGCAAATATTTAGTTCAGAATGGGGGTAGCTGGCAAATAATATATTAGTTTATAGTTTTACCTGTTAGCAGCCCCTTCTGTTGACTCGCTTTTAACTTTTTTTTTTAAATTGGGGAAAATAAATATTTGAACACTACATACTACATGTTTTACCCCATTTTTCTTTAATCCTTTTTCAAAATTGTCAATTGCTCAGATTTTTGAATTCGAATCACGAAGTAGCTTCTCTTTAAACATGCATGATTGCTGAAAGTTTATAGATCTTGACTAACATGATTATAGTCGAGGGTGTATTACTTTGTCGAGGTAATTTACTTTGGCATGAAAAAGATAAGTTATAATGAAAAATTAAAGTTAATATAGAATCTGACTATTATTGCCTAAATGAAATTATATATTGCTTTAAATAAACTATTTAAAATAGTTAATACTTGGTTCAATTTTAAACGACAAGATGTAACTATTAAATAATGAGTTTGTAAAAGGTAAACGCTTGCTACTTTATGCTTGAAAAAGGGAGTGATAAGTTGGGCATAATGAATTTGATTACAAATAATTAAGTGCTTCTAATCACAATTAACAGTAATCATATTTGCTAACGATATTTTTAAATTTGATTATAAGCATTATGGAATTGCAATTGTAATCATAATTAGGGCTTATTATTAATTTGCAATAACAAGAAATTTTGATTACATATAATGTTAGTTGCATTTGAAATTTTGATGAGAATTATAATAAGGATTTTATTTAATCATGATTTTGAACAACCCTGATGTAATACAATTTCCCTTGATTCTTCCGTTATATTTAGAGCTTAATTTTGTCTTTTTTTAATTTTTTTAAAAATTTTGTTTAAATAGATTGTTTTTATCTATGCATATACTTCTACTTCTACTGATATCTAAGCAATAAGATCTAAAATAATTTATTATTTCATTTAAAATAATTTTTAATAGGTAGTTAAAGTTAGCAAAGAAATTATTTACTGTTTTTTTTTTTTTTTTTACTTAGTTATTAAAATTATTTGTAGCTTTACAATTTGTTTTATAATTATGTACTACTTATTTTATTTAAATATATGTTTTAGAGTTATCTGTTCAGTCACAAAGTGTAAAAGTTCAAGAAAATTGGAAACCTTCATTTTTATCAAACGAAGAATTCACTCATCTTATGTTAGAAGTAAGTTAATTTAATCGTGAAAATAAGTGTAATTAGTTGTTTAAAGTTTATTTTTTAAAAAAAGCAGTTTCTCTCTCTTTTTTTTTTCTTTTTTAACAGAATAATTTTTCTTTTCTACTTTTTTTTAAAAAATTATTTTACTACATAATATACCGTATATTCCGGCGTATAACGCGCACTTTTAATACAAAAAATAATATTGGAATTTACGGGTGCGCGGTATACACCGAATATAAGAAATTATTGATTAAAAAAATTTTAATATAGAAAAAAACTTTATTTTAAAGAAATAACATACCTTTACCTATATACTTTATTCATTTTCGCTATTACATAAATAGTTCATTATATTCGTCTTCCGTTATTTCTTCAGGCACGTCATCACAATCTGTTTCGTCTTCATCATCTGTGTTACCCTCATCCATAAATAAACAGTCATCTTCTGATCCGTCCAGATTATTTGAAATGCTGCATTTTTTGAATGATTTTCTAACAATCTCAGGCTTAATTTCATCCCATGCTTTTAATATCCATTCGCACACTGTTTCCAAACTTGCGTGACGCATATGTCCTCCTTTCGTAAAGGTTTTCTCGCCCTCCAACATCCAAGTGTTCCACTGTTTTTTTAAAATTGGCTTTAAATGGTTTGTTTAAGCAGACGTCTAATGGCTGAACTAATGGTGTCAATCCACCCGGAATAACTGCCATATCGGTGTTACATTCTTTCAACAATTTTTTTGTATTATCTGTAAGGGGGGACCTAAACATGTCCCACACTAAAAGGCTTTCTGGTTTTCTTACGCAACCAGGACGGATTTGCCAGACATTTTTTACCCACAATTTAACACCATTTTCGTCCATCCAGCCTTTTTCGTGGACATGAACAAAAATACCGTTTGGAAAATTACATTTGGGAAAAGTTTTTCTCTTAAAAATAACCATTGGTTTTAGTTTCGTTCCATCCGCTAAGCAAGAAAGGGCTACGGTGAAATGAGATTTCTCATGTCCCGTTGTTGTTACGTTGACAGATTTTACTCCCTTTAAATCAATTGTTTTATTACCAATCATGTCAAACATGACTGGGGTCTCATCCATATTTCCTATTTGCGAAAGTAAATATTCCTTTTTTTTTCGCAGTTCTATAATATATTTTTGAAAACTTAACAATTTACTATCCAAGTCTTTTGGTAGTTTTTGTGATACTTTGGTTTTTTCACGTAGAACTAAATTTTTTCGAGCCATAAATCGGCTACACCAACTCACAGTAGCTTTGAAATTTTCACTCTCGTGTGGATTAATCTTTGCCCATTTTAGAGCAAACAAGCGAACACAGTTTCTTGTTACAATCAAGCCATTTTGCCGATTTTCCAAAATCCAGTTTTCTACATTTTCCTCTAACACCGGCCATTTTGCTAGTCCTGTACGCAATGCACACTTATCCTTAGGCATATCCATTATTTTTTGTTCATTTTTCTTCCATTCACGCACCGAGCTTTCCCCAATACCAAAATGTCTCGCCGCAGCCCGATTTCCACTTTCTTTCGCAAACTGAATTACTTTGCATTTAAATCCAGCGCTGTGTTTGCTTCGTTTGATAGGAGCCATGTCTACTACTAAAAACTACACCGAATTCTTGAAGCTTACAATGTTTACTTTTCAAAGGCAGGACATCAAATGGTGCGATTGGCCGAAGAGGAATTACGTTTTGTCTCCTGATTCGTGGTATGCTTTTGAGACATACACAATAGACAGCATTCCAGATAACCATCCCCCCCTTACTTCTAGAATGTGGGGAACAACATTCTTCCACACACCTGCACTGCTGAATACAACTACATCTCTTTTCTCAGAATCACATTATTACTCTTTCAACTCTACCCTCACATACATGTCAAATTCAGTTCTTTTATTTTTGCAAAAGATAGGGAAAAAAACTTTTTATTTACGATCTTGAAAGACGAAATATTGCACATGTACAATCCTAATTTTCGTGAGCGTTATACGAAGAGTATATCTTAAAATTTAAAAAAAGTATTAGAAATTACGGGTGCGCGTTATACGCCGGGGCGCGTTATGCGCCGGAATATACGGTAGCTTATATACTTCTGCTTGTTTTTAGTAAATGTTGAAAGAGAAAGGTCGTAAATTTAATTTTTAAATGTTTTAAAAGAAAACATTTTTGAACTGTATTTCTATATTGCAAAATTTTAAAGTGTTTTTTTTAATTTATTTTTTATATTTTTTATGAGTACTTGACTTGCATATATGTATAATAAATAATTTTTTAGAAAAATTTCCTTCATACTTAATTACATAATTTATCTGAATTAAAACCCTTACTGGAAATTAAATTTATTCAACTACCCAAAGTAAGAAATAACTTGTAAGAAATTTTTCTTTAAAAAGTATGAAATTTGAGTTATAATTAAGAAATAATTACAAATAGAATATTTTCCAAAATATATTTCTTATAGTTTAGCTATCAAATATTTGCGATATTATTAAATATTAAATGCTCTTTTATAACCCGTTAACCCCTTACCAGTGTTGACCGAATCCAGTTGGCAATTACTACGTGCAGTATTTGTGATGCCCAAACTGACTTCGGGCAGGAGAAAAATTAACGTTTCTATTTTGTGTCCAAGCTGAGTTCGTTTTTATTTTAGGATACTTAATTCACTATTTTCCTAATAGATGGTATTATTGGTCCTAGTTTTTCACAGATTACGACTTCAGTGGAGGGTGGGAAAATGTGGGTGTGTCAGCTGCTCGGATAAACAACAACACACTTGGATTGATAAACAAATAAACAAAGACTGAGTTTCGCTTTCGCATTTAGTTTCAGTTGCTTTTCAGTGAGTTTGTTTGTAAATAATTTTCTTTTTTCGCAATGAGGAGTTTCAGACGCCGATGAGGAGTACTATTTAGGTTCCTCGGGATCGGATACCAATATTTCTACTGATAGATCTAAGCAAAAATTATAAATACATTAGCTATTGCATTTAGAATTTTATTTTTGTAATAAGAACCATTTTCTAACTTTTATAATAATATAAAAAACAAAATTAAACAGTAATTTTTTTCTCTCCATTTTTGGTCCATTTTTCTAAAATATATGTCACTATTAAGGGATTAAGAAATAAAGTTTATCAAAATTAGATCAAAATATATTTCCTTGCATTGGAATAACATGCATGTATTTTTTTGCTGGTTCTTGAATGTTGTAATGACAGCTTTTTGTTAAATGGGCAAAGTTTACTTGCCTGTAGTAGTAGTAATATTTTATGTATGTCACACTAGTTTACTCACAACAAAAAAAATTTTGTGTTCATATTTCTTGATCATATTAAAATAAGTATTATACGCTGGCCAGAGCTGCTCAATATTTTCTCGTGAACTTTTAAAGTAGCTTGCAGCTTCTGTATTTTATGAAAACAGAAACAATTATTGTATAGAAGTCTTACTCGTGTGATTTTGAATACAAGATTTCCAAAATTCAATGAAACAAACAACTTCTGTAAGCGTCAATGGGGGAAAAAAAATGCTGCTTTTCAGCATTAGCTTAATTCTTATTAACACTTAACCACAGATACTTTCTTATTGAGTTTAATTACGTTACATTAATTTGTGTATATTTTATTTACTTATCATTTTAGGAAAATGAATTTTGTTTGAATCTTGTTTTATTACTTATCTAGTGTCAGAATTAGTTTTTAGGAGTCTCTATAAACTACTGTTTTTTGGATTGCACTACTCATTAGGGATGTAATGAATAGTGATTTAGCTGAATATCTAATATTCAACAAAAAAAAAGAAACAAATCGGCCAAATAGCCAATTTTTATTTTTTATTTTAAAAAAAGCATCAATAAATATTCTTTAAAAAAAAAAAAAAAAAAAAAACAGTTTTTAGGAGTCGCCATAAACTATTCTTTTTTGGATTGCACTACTCATTAGGGATGTAACGAATAGTGATTTAGCTGAATACCTAATGTTCTGCAAAAAAAAAAAAAAAAAAAAAAAGCATCAATAAATATTACAGTAGGGAACCAATTATCCGGAACGATCGGGACCAATGCTGTTCCAGATAACTGATTTTTCCGGTTTTCTGAATTTCTACAAAAAGCCGTTTTTTTAATTTTTTTATTGTCAAACCCAACTAAAAAGAAAAATATTTAGAAATAATCTTAAAAAGGAGAAAAAAACAATAAAGTAATACACTAATGATTATTTCTAAAATGATGGTAAGGTAAACCTCTTTTAAAAAAGAAAGAAAAATCCTAAAATCTTATGAGGAAAAAAATTTTTTTTTTAAAAAATGGTGAGAAAATTTATCGAATTTCGTTCCGGTTTTCTGATTTCCGGATAAGTTTTTAGGAGTCGCTATAAGCTACTGTTTTTTGGATTATATTACTCATTAGGGATGTAACGAATAGTGATTTAGCTAAATACCTAATATTCAGGGGGGAAAAAAAGCATCGATAAATATTATTTTTCAAAAAATCAGTTTTTAGAAGCTCTATAAACTTCTATGTTTTAGATTGCACTACTCATTAGGGATGTAATGAATAGTGATTTAGCTGAATGCCTAATATTCAGCAAATAAATGAATAAATTGGCCAAATAGCCAAATTTTTTTAAAAAAAAAGCATGAATAAATATTTTTTTATCGAAATAATTTAATTCACTGTTAAAAAATAATAAAAACTTAGATGTGTTATTGGCATGGGATAAACAAAAAGAAAACCCAAAGGAAATGTTTAGGATAATAAAGGTAATTAGATATATAAATACCTTTGATAATACCTTTGATAATGAAGGTAATTTTTTATTTTAAATATACTTAGGAATATTTAAAATAAAATAAAACAGACTAACATATATTTGAGGGGGAACAAATATCCTCTTAATTCTTAAAACAATTTTTTAATGCTAAAAATAATATTTTCCTAAAAATATTATCCATGAAACATTAAAAGAAATAGTGTATCATAAAAACGCCTGCAAAAAACAAAGATTATGTACAAAAGCAAAACAGAAAAAGAAAGATCAGTCTTGTTTTTTAAAGAAAATTTTAAAAGCTAAATATTTCAGTTTTCCAATTACCATATTTTCAAGAATTAAGTGAGATTAAAGTTTAATAGACTCTCTTAATTTCCATGACATAATAAAAATGTCTATAAATAGTTTTTTTCTTTTCTTTCTTTTTTTTTTTTTTTTTGAAAAAGAAAAAGCTAGATAGAAACTAAAACAAAAATCGTTCTTTAATCTTTAAATTATGAATTTAATGCTAAAAATCTTAATTTGACTTTTTCACTATGCTGTACTTTTAGAAAAAGTGACCGTAGTATAATAACTTTCATTGGAAACGCTCTTTAAAAAATGCTCTCATACTAGAAATGCTGATACAAAGAAAAGTTAATAAAAAAAGAGAAGCAAAAAAGTTCTTAGTTCTGAAGTATAACTTTAACATTGAGAATCACAGTATTCTATGTTACTAGTTATCTGTTTTACCATAAAAAGAAAAATTTGCAATAAAAGAATAGAGGCTATTAGAAACGCACTGTTAACATGCTACGCTTTAGTTAAAACCGAAAAACAAGCAAAAATAAAACAAAAAAAGGCTCTCAATTTTTAAAATATGAAGTGTTGAACAAGCAATGAAATTGACTTTCCTGAATATAATTAAAAAAGAAGAAAAAAGTCAGCATTAAAAAACTCAGTTAAAAGAAATCTAGTTTCATTGTTTCGAATTTCGCTTTTCCACGTGTCTTTCAGAACAAAAAAGAATTATTTTGAGATTTTAAATAAATGTATAAAAATTATTTCGAATAATGTATAGTAAAAAATACGATTTTAGATTATTCTATATTAAATTTAATAAAATTTCTCCCCAAAAAACTGTTGAAAAATACTTTTCAAAATATTCCGCCAACCGAATTTTCGGCAAAAGGGCCAAATACTGAGTCGTAGCCGAATATTCGTGACATCCCTACTTTTGTTTTTACAAAGTAGCCCACTTTACTACAGATACGAAATAACAAATTACTTCTGTAGTTTAGCTGCTTGTAGTGGGCTATTGTATGTATAGATTTTAAATATTCCCTTTATCTATCTATTAGACATAGATTAAATGAAAAGTTAAGACAAAGTCGTTAGTTTTATGTGCTGTTATATTTTAATAAACAATTACCTATATGCAGAGTACATAACTATTAGATGCATAGTGCTTAAATTATTGAAAAGTTGCTATTTTGAACTTCCAGGCACTTGATGGTTTTATCATTGTTTTTTCATGTAATGGCCAGATTCTTTATACGTCTGAAAGCACTGCATCACTTCTTGGATATTTACCTGTAAGTATTGAGGGTATGATCTGAAATAAATATTAATTAGTAAATGTGTAGTGTTGTTTGAAAGTAGGTTAAAGAAAAAATTAATAAAATTCTGTATTCCATGAAGAAAAAAAAAAATTTATGAAGCTCCTAAAATATAACAGAAATTGAATCAAATTCCAATGTATTTTAGTTCTGATGTATGAATTTAGTAAGTTTTGGAAATTTTATTTTATAAACTAAAATATCTATCATAAATATTGTTTGATCTTTAAAAGCAAACAATTTTCCCACCTTTATTCAAAATCAAAAATATATTATGAGTGAAGCTGATATGATTTTCTTTGCTCCAAATTTCTATAATGATTTACCTATTGTTCATAGCGTATTAAAGAAATTTTTTTAATTGTGTTAATCAAACTGATTATATTAAGAATATATCAGTATTTCTTTATTTAAAAAGTAAACAATTTGTTCCTCCCTTAATGCCGAACCGATATTTTTCCTTGACCTGACCAATCATTCTATAAATATAAATATATAAATGCAAAAAAACTTTTTCATGTCATGAATTTGACTTTTTTCCCTTCCTTTCATTGTTTTATGTTTATTTTTTACTCGTGAATAATTTATGTGTTAATATTTTATTTATAGTTCCTAGGTGTATTTCAATTACTTCTTTAGCAGGGTCATAAGGACAAATATATCTTTCTTTTGAATAATTATACAAACAGTTTATATTTTAAATGATATGTTTATCACAATATTCACTAACATATGTTGCAAAAGTGTTAAAGGATTGCTCAACCTTTTTTCACTGAATAAATAATATTATTCACACTCATGGGAAAACTATATTAACAAACTTTCTATTATTGCAACTGGTTCACCATTTCCAGTCTTTTAACTATGCTCTTACTTAATGTTTCTCATTTCACTAATGTCCCTGTTTCTAGTGCTTTTAATTTTTTAAAGCAAATAATTCCAGGAATTTCACAACTTTCTTTTATATTTAAATTGAAGGTATTATCTCATGTGTTAATTCCTGTTTTAAGTAAACTGTTTTCCAATTGGTTGATAAATTTTATAAACAAATTGAGGGTTTAGCAATCATTCTGTCCCATACGAGACATTTTTCTGCGAGTTGTTCAAATTATCATGGTTGAAAACATATGTTCATAACTTAATTGTCTTACTAGAATACTTGAGATGCTGATTTTCAGAAGTCACTCTTTGTCTTTTTTATGACCTCAACATTCAATAATTTCAGATATGAAAATTAATTTTATCCTACCTTCTTTAAAATGTTTTAATAACTGAACACTGTTATTTTTCTATTGCTGTTTCCATCTCAAAAATTTTGCCGTTTCTTTACTCTTTATG
Source organism: Parasteatoda lunata (assembly GCA_949128135.1). Taxonomy (NCBI): domain Eukaryota; kingdom Metazoa; phylum Arthropoda; class Arachnida; order Araneae; family Theridiidae; genus Parasteatoda; species Parasteatoda lunata. Next base: position 34,501,426 of record OX421978.1, read on the forward strand.
GTAATTGTAACCACTTTAATTGCCAACAGATTTCTACGTCTCATATTGTCATTTTCTGTGCACCACTTAACCTCTGCTCTGACTCTTTCTTTTTTAAATTCCGAACTTATTTTCATTTGCTTATTGGGATTTAATTATCCTATAATTAATTTGCTTCTTGCTAAGTTTATTAGATCTAAGTCCACGTTCCTCTAAAAAATTGATTTTGAAAATTTACTTTTGATTTTGAAAATTTGTATACAAGTATACCACACGAAAAGATATTGATATCTGTAATGGCATTTTTGATAAATATTTATTTAATGAGAAAATTGAAAAGTCTAATTGGTTGGATTTGTGTAGGTTTAATCTTTTTGAGAATGTTCTTTTTAATGGTTTAGATTTTTATAAACAAATTATTGGAATTCCACAAGGTAATTCCTTTTCTGGTGCTTTTGCTAATATTTTTTTGCATGTTTTTTAAAGCTAAATTTCTTGAATATAATGATTTTAAAGCTTTTAGATATATTGATGATCTGATTTTGTTTAATTGTGATAATTATAATTTTATTTATAAAATTTATCCTAAAGATTTGGTTTTGAAGAAAACTAATGAGGATTGTTTTAATGTTGAGTATTTAGATTTTAAAATTGTTATTGTGGACAAAATTATTAAAATTGGTGTTTTTGATAAAAGAAAAGCTTTTAAATTTAAAGTTATATTTTTCTGCAACTTTTATACTAATTTGTGTAATAAAATTTTTAAAAATTTAGTTTTTCCACAATTGGTTAGGATTAAAAATATTTGCAATAATGTTGAAAGTTTTCAAGAGGCTGTGAATAATTTTTTGAATAATTTGAGTAATAATGATTTTCCTTATAATTTTTGTAATGTTAATTTTTTAATTAAGAAAATGATTGAAGAATATTAGTTTAGAAGACTTAGCTGAGCAGCCCCAGTTAAGCATTCTATTAATATGTGACGTAATTTTTCTTTGACAACTTCTTCCTATCATTTTCTCAATCTGCGCATTTTAAAAGAGGGCGTTGTTTTTCTTTTGGTTTAAGTGATTCCTTTTCATTTGGTTTGCTTTGGAGTTCGCTGTCTGACCTTGTTTATGTGAGTTTTTATTTTCTGTTGATTTTAATTTTCTGAAGAATTTGAGTTTCTGATGAGTTGTATGAGTTTCTTTTCTGTATTAGTTTTATGTCTTGCATGTTTTTTTCTCCTGGACTTTTAAACAAAACCTTCGGGGTACTGAGGAAGGTTTTTAGGCTTTTGCCTTCTTTCTCAATAGAAAAGGTTTTGTTTTTTGGCCACTGGGGCCGATACCCCCTGAAGACGTCGGCTTCAGTCGTCATATTTTTAATTTTTTTAATTTTGTTTTTTTTTCCTTTTCTACATTTATTTCTATTTTTATTTTATCCACGTTCCTCTATTAATTTTTACAGTCAACTTATTACTATGTCGTTTTTCACCTCCGTTTGCTGCAAAATTGTTGATATCTTGTTCCATTTTGGTTTTAAAATACTTTTTAGGCCTGTTAACGAAATTAGATTTAGTCCTTTTGAAGATCTTAATTGTATTAGCAACTGTTTTTGGCTTTTACTTCATACCTTGGTTACATTAGGAAAACCAGGTATGCTTTAAAGTTTAGGTTAAGGAATTACAACAGATGTGTCTGTTGATCAAAAATTTAAATAATATTTCTGCACATTGTTTGAACCTCTGGCATAAATTTAATATTGCCAAAATTCATACCATTCCTGTGATATCAGTTCATCTTAATGCTCTGTAATCTTGTTTCATTCATATGAATGTCAATTTCCTAATGACATAATTTTGTCATTCTATTCTATTCTGCTTGAAAATGAATCCTGTTCTGATTTGCTTCATTCAGCCACTGTTGTTTCCCTCAATCGTCATGGTTTTCCATGATTTGTTTCCCACCTTCATTTTCCATTTTTTTTTTTTTTTTGTTAGCAACTATATCACGTGGTAAAAAGAAACAAATATTACTACAAGATATTGTAAGCACATTTTGAACGATATTAGGCTTCCTTGGTGAAAGAAGTTCTTTGGAAACTGTAGCTTTGACATAATTCTGCTTCACAATAGAGCTTAAGACATTCAATAGTGGTGAAAGTCAATTTTCATGACTTTCTTTACAGTACAAGAAAAGCCATCTTATTTACCATATTTAATTTAATATTTTTTTCTTTCAATCATTCAGTTCATCTTGGAGGCAAGGGACTTTGGCCTCCTTAATAAAATTTTTGCGGAATGGGAAAGAATGTTAGTAAATCAATTGAAGCCCATAGCAAAAATTCTTGCAACATGTTTACAGTTCTCTATTAAGGTTGAAAGTAGTCATTTTGAAGCAAATTTGATTATGTTACTGATAGTAATGTTTTAATGCTTATTTGAGCTCGTGGCTGTGATATTTGATGTGGGCCATCATATTTTGTTTATACTCAATTCGAAGTAATGGCTTGAAGCTGCTATAGAAAAGCAAATGCTAAATTAAAGTTAAAATTATATGAAGGTCATTTATTTTTTGTCACTTTGTGCTGCAATACGTTTTAAAAGGCTAAAAAGATTGTTGTTTGTGTATGTTTGTTCATATACTAAATTTTTATACCTTTTTTTTAGAGCCGCATCTATTCATCAGTATTTGACATTATTCATGAGGTTGATAAATCTTCATTATATAAATTAATTAGCAATGCACCTACTACTTCAAGTAATTCCTTATCCAAAGGTAAGTTTTTCTCAATGTTAGAAACTCTATTATTTTACCTCTTATTAAATTTTTCCTCCTGTTGATAGACTCATTTGTGAAAATACTTCTTCATATGAAACGTGGACCAGTTCATTCTCAAGGCTCAAACTCTTATGAATTAGTCCAATTACTTGGTACATTCTATCACTGGCCGTCTTCTTACGAAGGTGAGAGAAATTTTTTTTTGTTTGCTATAGAGCATTTAGATTACAAGGTGTTTTTGAAGAATTATGTAAACTGTCATAAGGTTGAATAATTACAGCGGTTAGGATGTTCTGCTAATTCAAACTCAGTGAGCCACTAGTGTCCAAACCAGGAGAATTAAATTGAAGTATGCACTTCTACTGATTTTACACACTTAGTGTGTAAAGATTTATCTCTATTAAAAAGGAGTAATGTGTGAGCATCAAGTTTGCTTCACATTAAATGTTTGTGAAAGTATATGGTTTGAAAATTGTGAATGAAGTATGTGTTAAGTGGTGTAAGTGTTTTGGATAAAAGAAGAAAAAATGTTTCCTGACATTGCATATATTCAACAATTTGTGACTTCTGGTAGTTTCAAAAAAAAAGAAAAAAAAAGTTTGCTGATAGTTTTCAGTAGCTGTTCAGCAAATTCCAAATTGTATTGTAGCTAATGACTATTACTTTGGATAACATCGCAAAGATTTTCTTTAATAAACTTTTCAAATGCACCTTGTATTTAATTAAATTAAAAACTGGTTAAAATTATTTAATAACCCTTTTTCTCATTCCTAGATTTCATTACATATAGCCATTTTAACAATACATAAAATAATTATTGCATTTTTCCAGCAAGTACTAAGTACTTATAGCAATCTCATGTAGAAAATATTTTATTAAGTTAAACTTCATTTTGACTAAAAGTAAAGAACCAGAATGAGAAAATGAAAAAAAAAGGGATAGTCTTTTTTCTATTATCCATACGTAATAATTATTGAAAATAAGGAAAGCAAAAAAAAAAAAAATTATAATAACTTTAAAAAATTTGCAATTTTTATACAATATTAACCAATATTGCATTTTTATTTAAAAAAAATTAAAGTAATCTTTAATTATTTTTGGAAATAAAATTTTGCGATCCATGCATTTTTACTATTGTATTACATGCTGTTATTTTACACTTTTGATTTATTAAATGCAGCAATAGTAGCAAAAAAAAAAAAAAACCTTTTTTATATAACGTTATTCATATTTATCTCCCAGTAATGTTTTTGAGGAAATGTTTGAAAAATTAGCATTACACAAATTAGTTTTTTTTTTAATTTCTGGCAAAAGTGGTTTAAATATTTTAATTTTCTACTAATCTTACTCCTACATATTTCTCTTGTTAGCAAGAAATAATGGAACATAGAATTTCTTTTTTCTTGAGTAGTTTTTGCTGTTTCTGCAGAAAGGGTGAAGACAACACACAGTACCTAAAATATAGTTTTTAATTGAAGCTCAACATTTCAACATCTAAGTATATTCAACATCTATTTGTATATACTGAATGTTTCTAGGTTTGTATTTTAACAATATAATTAAGTAAATAAAGCATGTTAAAAATAACTTAGTTTTCATATAATATTGTACAATGTAACCAGTTTATTTTATAAACTTATCATACTGCTGTATAGATGATTCTTAATGAAATGTCTTTTAGTATAATATTAAATAAGACATATTTTAACAATTGCATTAAATTTTTATTATTGTTTAAAGAATGCAATAAACATTTTAGGTCCTAATCCTGCAAGTTTTGACTGTGATAGCAACAGCTGCAGCAGCATTTGCTCAATGCCTACAGGTGGGGTTGAAATACGGTCGTGCTTTGTAGCAGTTGGAAGGCTCCAGACTCCTCACTTATTACGTATTGTCAATTTATCTGATGATGCAAAAAATGAGTTCACTTCAAGGCATAGCCTAGAGTGGAAATTCTTGTTTTTAGATCACAGGTAAAATGAATAAAATTTTAATAAAATCATTGATTAATTTATTTTCTTTCACAGCTTTTTTAATAAATATTTTCTTTAATTACTAAGTATATAAATAAAATCAGCGTGTGTATGATTTTAATTTTAGCTTTAATAGAACAAATTTTCTTAGGTTTCTTACGTAAAACAATAAATGTTTGTGATATGTGTGTGCCAGTAACATAAAAAAAAAAAAAACTCTTAACAAATCTTTTTTGTTACTTCTTCATCTGATTTCTGCTTCTTAATTTATTATTCAAAATGAAACATCTCACATTTTATTATATCAGAGAAATCCTTGAACCTATTTTTTGAACAAGTTAGAAGAAATAATGTTTTACTTTTTGGATGTGATTCAAAGGATATAATTCATCAGGATGTGTTTGCAAGATTTTTCCTAATCTTTATACTAAAAGCTTTGTTTTTGTGTTGCTTGGGGGATCCCTTTCTTGTCAATAATGCACAGTGTACTGTTTTTTCTGGTCTGCAGCATCTATCTGCCCAGCTCGTACGACTGTCTTCCTCTTATATATATATATATGTAATTTAGCATGAATGGGAGATAAATATGGGCTAAACCAGTGGGAATTTACCAATTCCCACTGGTTAAGCCTAGATTGATTAAAGCAAGAAAAAATTTCTATACTTCCATCTTAAATGGTCTGAGATTATACCTAACTAATCCAATAGGTTAACCAATATCAATAATATACATTATTCGGGTAATGGCACTTAACTGTAAAAGAAACATTATTATAGAGAATGTCAATTAGGAAATGGCCCTTAAAAAATTGTCCCTTTCCTAGAATTCTCTATAGATAAACATGGTTATAGTTATTTCTAATTTTTTACGAAGCCCATATGTTTTTGTATTTATTACCTAATAATGTAACATACATATATAATGTGACTTCAGGCTTTGTCCAACTATGATTGGTTTGCCCTAGTTTTAACAGATTTAAGGTAGAAGCGTTATAAATTCCTCGGGCTTTAATTGATTTGGATTAGTTATCACCATTTAAACTTGTTAAACAGAGATTTATTGTTTTTCCTTGCTGTATGAATGATTTTGATACAGCAAGATACATACTTATAATTACTGTCAATGACCTAGATTTAGTTTAAATTTTAAGATATAGTGAATTCATAATTTTTGATAACAATCCATTTATTTTGTAGGGCGCCACCTATTATTGGTTATCTTCCTTTTGAAGTGCTTGGCACTTCTGGTTACGATTATTACCATGTGGAAGACTTGGACAAAATTTCTACTTCCCATGAACTTTGTAAGTAATGAATTATAATGTTTACATAGTGACATATAAAGCTTTAACAAATATTTTTATATAATCACGGGTCTGTTTAGAAGAAATTTGGGTCCGTTAATGGACCCTTCACAAAATATCATTTCATAAAAACGGACCCTTCACAAAATATCATTTCATAAAAACGGACCCTTCACAAAATGATTTTTCTTTTAATCGGACCCTTCACAAATTTGTTTATCTTCATTATTGTTTTGTTAATTGATTAAACCCTTCCCAGGGCAGAAAACAAGAAAGATGGATGTAAGCGAATTAGGTTTTGTCTTCAGCAGACGATTCTTCCATTATTCGTCCGAAATGAATATTCTGCGTTCAGCAGTATAGGCTAAATACCAAATATTTGTCTGTTGCATCTCTAATTTAGTAACAGCAATTGCTGTTCATTTTTGAAAATTTAATTTTTTTTATTATAATTTTACAGTGTTGAGCATAATCTTGTATTTATTTGCAATTTAAAAACTCCTTCTAAAGGTTTTTTGCAATAACCGGACCCTAATTGCACAAATTCATAAAACCGGACCCTGGTTGAAAGAATCTGACTTAACGCTTATTTTATATTCACAAATTACGAGTAATGTTTTCACAATTTTACAAAAAACAGACCTTTCAGAAAATGTCTGGACAGACCCCTGATAATTCTTTATCTAAATTATCCTTCTTAATTACTTATTTAAAACTAAACGTTTTCTCACATTATATTATTCACATCCTGTCTTTTAATCTATATTTAGTTCAAGTATGCATGAATTAACATTTTATTAATTGAGATCCATATTATTCCTTTGACCCATTTAATGGACCTATCCTTTTTTCGTGAGATGTAACATATCATCGAAACTCTTTTGTAATGATCCTGATTTTTATTCAAAAACAATTCAACTTTTCACTTGGAGGCAAGCTCTTCATGATTATGCTAAAATAAATATTAAATACAAATAGCCTGGTGTCTGAGATCTGCTTTATTCCACCTCTTGGTAATAATTCAAAAAAGATCTCTATTCAAAAAAGTTATGACTGGGAATATTTTTATTAAGAGAAAAACTACCTAAATTTACTGATGCTGATTATTTTTATTTTAGTGATGCAGACAGGTGAAGGTACTTCTTGCTTTTATCGATTTCTAACTAAAGGTCAACAGTGGATATGGTTGCAAACTAGATATTATATATCCTACCATCAATGGAATTCTAAACCAGAATTCATAGTCTGCACACATACAGTTGTGAGGCAAGTTATGTAATTTAATTATATAAAATTTTTATACACTGTGATCAGGGGTTACTTTGTCCAATTAGTAATTCATAGTAATCAGTAGCCACATACTTCTTCATCGATTGGCAAAGGGAAAATAATTTATAATATTTGTAGAAGGAATTATTTATGGGAGAGGGTTTATAGACATGAATTGTGGTGTTTCATTCTGTTTTATTCTCTTTCAGTAATTATTCTTATGGTTTTTAATTCTTTTTCAGTAAAGATTCAAAACCCTTGGGGGAAAAGTTACCTAAACAATAAAAAAAAACTTAGCACACCAGATAATTTTTATTGACAATTACCTCTAAAGTTGATTTTTATGAAATACCTTTGCTGGGGTGCTTTTTAAATGGTTAGATTCTGTTAATAACATTTTAGTAGAGAATTGACAGCAAAACTAAGGGAAAGAATGAACATATTGGTAATATGATTATGGTTTGAAAAAGCCATGATAAAGCTTCAGAAAATGTTGCCATGTAATTTCTTTGGAGATAGTTTTGAAAACATCCTTGGTCAAAGAAAGGCTGGAACCATCTATACTTTTTAGGAAAAGCAAAAAATGCACAATTTCCTTTTATTTATAATTCTCAGAAAGCTTTTTTTACAGAATTTGAAAAAACATCCTATTTTTTTTAAATTTTTTTATTTTTATTAGATAACTAGTAATTTGTTTAGAATATTTAATTTTTTGAAAGCCATGCATTTTAAATGTAAAATAATAAAAGAATCAATTTAAAAATATTAAGATGTATTTAAAAAAGTTAAAATATACCTAAAAAAGTTAAAATATAATTGAAATATTTAAATAAAATTTTAAATATTACATAAAGTTTTTAGAAATAATCTTGCTCTCAAATTCGCAGATTAAAAACAATACAATTGTTTTGTTTAAGTATCACATTAAAAAATTAACTATCTGGTAAGATAAATTATTATTTAATTCATTAGTATACATGCACAAATTACCAGCTATTTCTCACAAGTTTAAAACACACATATTGAGAGAAAAAAAAAAAAAAAAGAAAGAAGATGAATAAACTGTAAGGTAATAAGTTCTCTGTAAGGATTAGAAGGAGGGGTATTTGAGTCTAGTAAGTTTAGGTAGACCCTTGATTATTTAATAAATAAACCCCTCAACAGAGGCATTGCTTTACTGCTTTTTTCTTCCTTTGCTTTATAAAAAACATTTTAAATATGCCTTCTACCATTCTATGGAAGACATTTGAGATAAAACACCTTATACAAAAAGATACAGAAAAGATATGCCCTAGCTATGAATTTTCTAATTAATGCTATGAAATTACTAGAAAATTTCTTTTTAACTTAGTCAAAAGCTTTCTTTTCATATTCATTTAACTTTTTATGCCTGAACTGTTGATTAATCAAATAAGCAGAAAGTTGGATGTTCCATCTCTTGGTTGCTGTGTTAAGAAATAATTAAAAGATTTTTCATTTTATTGTTGTGAAGAGCAGTTCTGATATGATATTAATAATAGCTGTAAAGAACAGTTTTGTTGCCATTGGAAAAGAATACGGGGGAAGGTTTGAAAATAGCTTCACTCTCTCCTCCTCCAAAAAATAAATAAATAAATAATTCAGTGTTCAATATGTTAGCTTATATATATATATATATATATATATATATATATATATATATATATATATATATATATATATATAGACAAATTAGTAAAAGGACAATGAAATATTATATAAAATTCTACGCAAATATAACTAGTTACATGTTCAAAAGAAGAAAAAAAATTTAAATTAAATTTAGTGATTTATATCAAGAGTCTAATTACAATTTAAATTGGCTAACCCTGTGTCTTTACAGCATAGTCATAAATTATAAAAAGTTTCAAAGAATTTTTGTGAAAACAGTCTTCTGCTTATAAATTTAGGGATCTTTCATCAATTTTTACCTTTTGTTCCTTTTCTATTGTTCTTTTTTTAACAATGTGAGGTGTGCAAAGTAGTCTTATTTTACTATAAATAAAATTGCCTCAAAGAATTATTGAAATTATTCCTCAATAATATCTTTCCAATGTTTATTATATGTAACACAAATAGATATAATATGAATAACTTACGAATTATTGTTATGGGCTTAACAGATAAAACTTGCTGTTGCTGTTAGATTAATTGGTCCAGACTTTTTACAAATTATCTTTTCCACTGATAAATTATTACATTGGAACACTTTTGCCTTACTCATGCTAATATTTTCAAGTAATGGTCCAGACTTTTTACACAGCACTAAAAGGTTAATGAGTAAATGCTTTATGCTGCTGAAAAATTATTTAAAAACTGGGCAAAATAACCCCAATTGTCTACGCATTTTATATTAAATATCTCTATATGGCATTAATACTTTACCTATTTCTTAAAATTTTAATTTCTAAGCATTTAATAGATTTCTAACTGTGGGTATGTGGGCGTTTAGAAATATTTCTAATAGTAAGTATTAATATCACTAAATTACTATTAAAAAAAAAAGAAAAAACTCAATACTTTATTTCTAAAATATTTATTTATTGATTCAAATTATTATTTATAAATGTTTCAAATTGTTAACCCATTTGACAGGTAAAACATTCTCATTTTTGTTATACCTTTTATATATAATTTAGGCATACCTGTCTTTAAATGATTAATGTTAATAATCTCTTTTGATGTTTCAAAAAAGCATAAACTAAATAAAACTAAACATCTCATTTATTTGTTAAATTGGCTTTGTATAACTAGATTGCTTTTTATTGAATTTTCAAAAACATTGCATTAATTTAAAACTCAATGGAACAAGATTTATTAAGTCAAGTCACTATAATTAATTTAAATAATTGTATTCATAATTTTTTTTTTTTAAATCTTAATCTTGCTTTTGTTTAAGTATTTTATGGCCATGGTATAAAAAAGCAATGACTTGAATTCTTATAATAATCAATTACAGTTATTTAATAATGAGATGTAATGTCTATTTAGGAGAAGTATCCCCTCTCTCTCTTTTCATGAGAGATTTATATATATTTAAAAACTTTTTATTATGAATTGATGGCTGAAGCTCCAACATCCTATTTTAAAAGAGAGATATGTAATTGCAATGCTGAGTTATTAAAAAAAAAAAGTTTTATTTTCTAGAATAAATATAAATTCTTATTAATAAAATAATTGAAATGATTGATTATTTTGTTTACTTTTTAATATTCAGTACAGAGAAAGTTTTGAAAAGCCTTCAAGAAACACCTAAAAGGTTTTCTAAAAACACCAGTCCTCTAAACTTACCTCATGCGTCTGCTACTCCCAGTCAAAGTGCCTGCTTATCCCCTTCTCCTTCAGCTAGTTCTCTGGGAAGTATGTCATCTGATCACTCAGAACAATGCTCCACGAAAGGTAATGAGGCAATAAGTATTTTTATTTAAGATTTTATTAAAAAATAAGATTGAATTTTACTAAAACTAATGTGTTAAAGAAATTCTGTTGAATTGTTTAAACATATTTTTACTCTTTATGTGATTTCAGTTTCTTTAAGGGTAGAAGTTAAATTTTTATATTATCCAAGAACCGACAATCTCTTAGCTAATTGTACTATTATCTACATTTTATATATTTTTAAAACCATATTTAATTTTAGATAATCATTAACTAACATTATGAGACATTATTAGTTTCATTCAGAGGAGCATATTAGCTCTCACCACTCACCAATGGGCTATCAAAAAGTTTTATTGGTTGCTACTGACCAAGAACGATTTTTTTTAGTATGTAAACAATTGGCACCGCTTCAGGGATAAATTTTAAAATATATTGTCTTATGATTTTTTTTTTTTGTTACATATTAAATTAAAATGTTTTTTGTTATATCCAAGTTATTTCAGTATCCCTTTTTTATGAAAAAAATCTATTTAATATTTGTCAAGTTTTTATTAAAATGCACGCTGTAAAGAATGGAGAGGTTTTCCTACCATGTTTGTGTTTTTTATCTTCTCACTTCACATGATTTAGGGTTTAAATTTTTTAAAGAAATTCCTATTCTTAAGACTATTATTGTTTCATAAACTATAAATAATTTATAAAACTACAATGATAATTTTAGTGTATATAAAACTGAAATGTAAATAATTTATTTCAGCTTCCTCTACAAGTACTCGCGTTAACACAGTATTATACTCAAATAAGCAGCGCCGAGAAATGGCCTCTCCAGTTTCTCGGTCATTTCATTCTGCTCACCCTATGTTACCTGAAAACTTTGTTGAACCTCAACATCCTATATCTAATTTTCATCAGAGTTCGCAAGTAATCGTGGACACGAGTGCAGCAATATCTTCTTCTGATCCCGTAACAATGCCATCTCAAGAAAGAAGTGATTTGTCCAGGCAGTTATCATCTGAAAGTGTTCCTCTTGTACCTCAATCACCTTCCCTTATGTTGAACAATGAAGATCATGTTCAACAAGTATGTTGAGTCAATACTCTTTTACACTTAAAATTCTTTTACACTCACTTTATTTTCTTTTCACTTTATTTTACTTTCTTTTTTGTAACTACTAATTAACACCAGAGAATCTTTTTCTACTTTAAAATATAAAAAAAGTATTAGTTGTATTGTAGGATCTCATATACTTAAGCAATTGGGACAGGACCTATGTTTCTGATAATTGAAATAGTATAATCTGAAAAATATGGACTGCTCAAGGTTTAGAAAGTCCAGATTTTAGTAATTTACTTAATACCAATTTCGTTCAGAAATTATTCCACTGAAATTCGATAATTAGATTCTAAGTTATTCTGCATGTTGTTTCTTTAAAAAAAAATTTACTTTAAAACTTGTTAAACCATTTACAGATAAAGATATCTTTATATTTTATTTTATTTTTTGTATGTAGTCTCCGAATGAAAGGTTAGCTCCTCCAATGAACCAAGCACATTTGCAAGAATATCTGCGACGCCGCCATCAAATGCTGCAGCAACAAATCAGACTTCAGCAAGAAGAGTTGCGTCGAGTGTCGGAGCAGCTTATGTATGTACAGTTTGTCCAACCCCCTCCTCCAACTCATTCAAATATCCCTTATCAGGTTTCAGGTGTAACAACCATGCCAAGTTATGTTAATACTTATTCCGTTGTACAACCTGGTCCATCAATGCCCCCTCCAATGTCTGAAGAAAGTGTTATTATTAAGAACTTGGACAGTTACTCCAGGGCAACACAGTCTTCTCCAAGTACATCTAGAACTTATATGAATCTCGAGGTAACTATGAATTTACTCTTTTTACATGGTGAATTATTTTGTCTACTTTGTAATTCTTGGATTTAAAAAAAGAAAAGTTTGTTTCAAACTTGAGGAAAAATTTAAAAGAAAAATCAATTGTTCAATGCTATAAATTATATGCCAGAGCTGAAAGGTATATATTGTACTGTTATATTTTAGTACTGATTAGTTAAGCCTGGATGCTTGCTACTTAAAAAATTTCAATGTATGCCTATAAAAATACAAAGAAATTCTCGTATAATCAGAGTTTTGTATATTTAAGCAAATTTACTATAAAATTTAAAAAGTAAAAATAGGCCATAAAATGTTTAAAAAAAGGCATTCAAAAACTCTCAAAATCTCCAAACAAAAGAAAAAGAAATGCTCTAAAAATATATGTAGAAATGTGCACATGATATCTTATGCGCACATGTATCTAGTTGATAGGTCTGCACTGTCCACAATAGTCTGAATTAACTGGTGTCCTTACCGTGGTCATTAAAAAATGTCCTGAAAAGCTGAGCTATGTGGTTTGACCTTGGTTGTGTGGTGTGTAGAAATGGATAGTGAGGAGAAATGGAGACGTTTGAGATACTGATTATAGAATTAAGTTACATTTTACAAGTCGAGCTACTTTTTATGTATTAACTATAAAATCTTATTGCAAAACAAGTAAAGAAGCAGGTCCAAAATTTTCTTTGATAAATGCATACACCAAGAACAAATTCATAATATTGAATTCTTCATTCTACACATACATTTTATTCTTATCATGAAATTTTCAAATTAAGTGATAGTCATTTTTTTATCAATACATTTACACTACTGAAAAAAGCTTGTTTTAGTGTTCCATAGTGAAAAAAAAAAGGGAGCCATTTCAGAGAAGTGTATAATAGGTAGTATTTAACCCTTTCGCAACAAGTTTTTTATATTTTTTTATAACAGAAAAATTTTGGTAGCATAAACTATGAGTGGAGATTGCTAGAATGCTAAAACTAAGATGTTATATTTTTAGGAAGATTTGAATCTCTGATTTAGGACCGGGACATATATGTCCCATCAGTCCAGACAACTGGGACATATGTGACCCAGTAGTCCTCAATGAGTAATTTTGTAAAGAAAACCAATGATCACATAGGTCTGTTCTGACAATGTGTTCCCACTATCCAAGACAAGAGGGACACATATGTCCCGATAATAAAAATGGAAGTACAACTTTGCTACTTATCAGATTATTAGAGGTTATCCGCTTTGTTAGTAACTTCTCTGGCCTTAGATTTAGATATCAATCAAAATTTAATCGAAAATAGGCAGTATTTTCCAAAACTAAACAATTTACGTTCATACAGCTGCTACAAGACTTCAAAAACGCAGGAATTGCATGCCATCTATGTTCTGTGAATGAAAATACCTTCAAAAACATTGGCAGGACTGGTGGGAAAGTCTCCTATTAGACAGAGAAGCGTTTCTATCCCAAAAGATTTTTTTGAAATTTGCTTGGGATGTATGTGTCCCGTTAGGCGCGAAAGGGTTAAGCGAGTTTATACAAAAAATGAAATAAAAATGTTTTGAAAGATCTGAAATTTTTTTTTTCAAATTATATATACTGTCTGGTGTGTTAACTTCGATAATTTTTTCTAATGAAATATTTCATTTTCTAGCCTGGCATGTGTGGTGCTTCTACAAATGCTATGCCTCACATTTCAGTAGAACAAAACAATGAAGCTCTTGCTCAAAGTTACTCAATGACTCATTCAATGCCTCCTAATTCCTGAGACATGCTTTTTCTTTTACTGATTTTTTTCAAAACTATTTTGCTATTACAAACATAGAGGTTTACTAAAGAAAACCGTTAATTAACCTCTGATTCTAGTCTGTGTTGTTATCTGTTTGTTATCATTCACTGGTTCTCATTTTTTCACACAAACACTTATTTAAGATTGACTTGTTTCTGTCATATTTTTCTGCATGTATACACATTCAGTCATATCATTGTATAAACATATATTTACATAGAATTTACCATTATTTTAATCACAGCATATTATCATGTTTCTGATTGAATTTTTAGAGATAATTGTAAAAGGTTGGTTTACGACCTCATTTTAGAGACTTATTTTTATATGACTTAGCACAGTGTTTTAAATTAGCAAATGTGAGACTTTTTTTGCAAATTTCAGTCCTAATCTTTACATGAAATGTTTGCCTGCTTTGAATAAAGTGCATGGATAGTTGTACCTCAATGTCAGACAAGTATTAAACATTATTTATATACTAATGTTAAAATATTTATGTTTGTACATATTTGTATAGATAATACAATTATATTACATGCCATACATATTATTGTACATTTATTTTCATGTATCTACTATATTATAAATTAAATATGCAGGTATAAATGGCAGAAATACACGTACTTCCATCCATATTAAAATGAAACCGAAACCATTTTTGAAATCAACGTTACAGTGTATAGGCCAAATCTTAATTTGTTGTACAGTTATATGATGATTGCTCAAATTATGTATTATAAAAAAATGAGCTTTAATTTCTAGAAGCTTATATAAGACTTATTTTTTGGAAACAGCGTGAGAGTACAAAATTTATTTAGGTTGTGATTACATATCATTAGTTTTAGTAGCTAGTTGAAGTTAATTATTTATTTATATAAATGCATTTTAAAATGAGTTATTGTGTTTTGTAAAAGGCATTGTTCAATTTTAAAAGTTACATCTCATGTCTTAATATATAAAAGAGCTTTGTTTATGCAACATTTAAAAAAAGGGAGGATTTTACACGAATTTTTGCTTTTATAAGAATTGTTCTTATGTATATAGTTTAAAGTGTTTTTTAATATGTGAGATTAACGTCTTCCCTTGTAGCATCTTAGCAAATTTCGTTTTGTAAATAATAGAGTTGTGAAGTTGGTTGTTGAAATGCCCAACTCAGATTCCAGACTTTTATAAAAATCTCAATTCTGAATAATGTTTTACTCGAATTTTCTCAGAATTCTATACTTAGTAATTGTTAATTCCAATTATATGTTTTATTAATACAATTAGATTGAAAACTATTGAATTTAAACTACTTTTTGTGTTATTAATATATAATTGATTTCGTGGTAAGATTTAATTTTAATAATTGTAATATTCATTCAAATAACATCATTGTTATATTTATTATTTGAATATTTTTATTTTAAGATCAAAGACTTCTTTTGACCTATAAGTTATAACTAATCAGAGTTTATCAAATTTTTTTAACTCCAAATGTGCAACCCTAGTAAATTAAATAATTTATTCTTTATCATTTTTATTTTGTTGAATATTTATTTCATATTTGAATTGAAACAATTCTTTTTATTTTTATTAACACTTATTGTATTTATAAGTTATTTCAATACATGAAAATATATTTATTTTGCTCCCTCCTCTTAATCTCACATTTATTATTGAACCTTGTATATATAATGTTTTTAAAAATAATTGTCTATGACTTTTTTTGGTAATCTACAGTACCCTTCCAAATTATTAGGGACACTTAAAATTTCTAAAAAAATGTCATTTTTCAAATTGTTATAACTTTTTCAAAAATGAATCAATTTTCATAAAAATTTCAGGATATCATGTTCATGTCTTCTACTTTCATTTAAAAATTACAAATTTCATTTATCTTAATTTTTGCAAAAATTTGCACATTTGAACAAAGCAATTTTTTTGCAAAAAATTATTATTTACACATTAAAGTACAAGTCATTAACTTTAAAACGTGCTAAAGTAAATGACTTTACGATTTTTTTGGACCGAGATATGAGATTTTTAAAATTATTTGTCATTTATAGGGAAAACGAAATTATTGTGAATTCGAAAATTATTTAGTATATATTTAGTATAGATATTATTGCAAAAGCTTGTATTGAAAGTATGCCGCGAAGAATAAACGCAGTTATACAAGCAAATGTACATATTACAAAATATTAAGATTTTTTTATTATACTTGTTTTTGTAAAAAAGATTTTGAATTTTATAATAAAGTTAAATTTCTTAAAAATTTCTTGAGTCGTTTTTTAAATTGTTATTGCAAATGTTCTTGTTTGTAATAATGTTTGAAATAAAAAACCTAATTAATCCGAATAAGAAAGTTGCAAAAAAATAATACTAAATAATTTTCGAATTCACAATAATTTCGTTTTCACTATAAATGACAAAAAAATTTCAAAATCTCATATCTTGGTCAAAAAAAATCGTTAAGTCATTTACTTTAGCGTGTTTTAAAGTTAATGACTATTACTTTAATGTGTAAATAATAATTTTTATGCAAAAAATTTTGTTACAAAGTAGCAACTTGTTAGACTTGACATTTTTTAAAAAAAAAAATTGCTTAGTTCAAATGTGCAAATTTTTGCAAAAAATTGAGATAAATTAAATTAGTAATTTTTAGGTGAAAGTAGAAGACCTGAACATGATATCCTGAAATTTTTATGAAAATTTTCTCATTTTTGAAAAAGTTGACACTTTGAAAAATAACAATTTTTTAGAAATTTTAAGTGTCCCTAATAATTTGGAAGGGTACTGTATAATTATATTGTTAATTATATACATAATATTTTTTTAGAACATATTTTAGAATTTGAATGTTTAGTTAATAAATATGTACTTAAGACTCTTGATTAAGGCCACAAAACTCAGGCAGAGTGATATTTTCCTATGTTATTCTGCCATTTTATGGTAGAAGTAATACAGTTTAATTTTAATAGTTAATTGATTTAAATATTATGTTTTGTTTTAGATTATTTCAAACTATATTTATTATTTGCTTTTAACCTGGCTATGTGACAATACTGTGCAATATAAAATTATTCAAAGTGTTTACTTTTGATTAAAATTGAATAATTTAAACATAAGGACATGTTATGAATGTTAAGTTTAATTTTATTTAAAATGTTTTAGGTAAATGTATCTAAAATTTATTTCCATCATTTCTTGATATTGCAGAGTTTATTATTTCCTTTTTCTATTTATTTTGTTAATTATAAAATTTTATAGATGTTTTCCTTTTTTAAGTTAACCATAATTTTGTATTTTAAATGCAATTTTATTTAGAAAAAAAAATTTTTCTTCAAGATTTAGTATTATCAAATAAAATTAAATGAGCTCTTATCAATCTGTTTATTTTTTTGTGATGTGAGACTGTTCACTATTGTTAATTTATGATAAAGATATAAATTTTTTAAATAAAGAATTTTAAGTAAAATTTTTAAAATTTAATTTTTCTCAAACTTTTGTGTAAAGTCTTCTGAAAGTATGCTGAAAGTGAACAAATTAGACATAGAATTATTATTAAATTTTTTTATATAGTTTAATCAACTGCAATTTTTTAATTAAAATAATCATTATAACACTGTAATGTGCTAATTTTTTAAGTAATTATTTATGTAATTTCAATTTTTGATCACAATTACATTAGAATCTTATTGCTTGATTTAATTTTTCTGAAAAGTATAAATTGCTTATTTTAGATAAAATTTTTTAAAATCTGAAAATAAAAGTGGAATATCTTAATTAAATCTGATAGTTTCTAGAACGAACTGTTTAACTCCAACATATCTTCAAATCTTAGCTACCCAGTCTTACCCCTTAGCTAAAAAATTGGGCAGGGAATTTCTTAAATTATAATTTTTTTTTAAACTAACTTTTTTTTTTTGGCATTATGTATAGCAAATTAGCTTTTGTCCCATAAGTTTCTCTAGGGTGTTTTAAGAGTAAAGGTGCATGGGGAAGTGTCTGAAATTTTTACTAGTGTTTGAAAGATAAAAATTTAGTTTACAAAAGAAAGGTTGTATATCAACTTTGATTGTAGATACTTAGCTCACCAGAAAAATCCAAACTTAATTTTAAAACAAAAATTAATTAAAGCTTTGTTTGTTAGTTCACATTTTCGTGACAAATTATTGTATCTATATATTTATATCTTATTTATATGTATAATTATGGGTATAAAAAAGGACCCTTTTGATTACTGTAACTGTAGACTCTTAATATATTCCTGCATATCATAATGTGAAATATATATATTCTACAGTACCTTCATTTAATCGAGTTGTTGTGTGAAGTATGCTATTTTCATTTAAAAGAAATTATCTAATTTTGTTTTTCTTGGTAATATTTAAAATATTTCTGTTATATTCTTAAAATTTTTAATTAATCAGTGTTTAAAATTATCTGTCGCATTTATGTAAAATTTAAAATGTTTTTTTTTGAGACATGCATTTATATTACATAGTCTATATTAAAATGTTTAGATTGGATTAGAGTCTATATTAAAATGTTTATTATTCTTTGATATATAGGATTTGATTGAAATGAAATATATAAGTATTATAAGGTGAAATCACTATTTTTGATTATATAAATATATTTTTAATCCGGACAGCTAAATTCAATCAAATAAACATAATTTGTTTATTGGATTAGGCAATTCATTTGAAAAATTTTCAGTTAAAATTTTTGTTGCAAGTTTTATGTTAATTAGAGTATTGCAAACAACTTTTATACTTTTGATTCCAACAATTTTGTTTTTCTGTCAAGTTTTGTAAAACAATTTCAGCATTCAAAACACTAACCTGTTGTTTGCCTACTTTAAAAAAGAAAAAAAAAATTTCCTCTGTGGCTCTTTATTTAGTTTAATGAGTCATGTCACCTTAATCAGTTAATAAATGTAGTAATAGGATCTAACAGCAAGAAACAAAATTACAAATTTTTTTATTTTTATGATGTTGAAGAAATTCCAACTTATATTTCAACATTTTTGAATTATGGAAAGCATAAAACGTGTTACTGTCTTACATTTGCAAAATATTTATGTAAATTGAAAAAAAAAAACATGACAATTTGGCATGAAATTTGAAAAATGTTTTTAAATAACTGAAAAAAAAGTTTTTAGTTCTCACATTCATAAGAGAAAGATAAATTTTTTTTTTTTAAACTGACATTTAAATAAATTTTATATAAACGAAGTAGTAATTGTAGTTGTGATATTAGACATGGTATTAAAACTACACAATTCAGATTTAATTACACACATAAAACATATATTTACGTATAAATTTTTTCTATCCTTAAATCTGACTTTTGGAGCAATTGTTTGAAGTGTTTTCTTATTCAATTACAAACATATTGTAATTCTGTTTACCATTTACCTAATTATTCTATTATATGTGTGTTGGAATGAGACTGAGCTTTAAATTTTGTATTAAAATTCCATTGAGTATGAATGTGATGTTAATAATTTCGTTGAATTATTAAGCATGATGTATGTATTAATGAAAAGTAAATTCATATTATTCTTGATGTTTGAAATGCATGGAATTAGAAAACTTAACATTTTAAATATTGTTACTGTTAGGCATTAATTAGAAAAAGTTGTAATCTCTACCTAGAAATTTTACCAGCATGAGCTTTGATATGATGACCATTTGAAGTGCTTAATATAATATAATGATAAACCACAATTTTTTGAACTGTTCTGTAGAATATTATTGGTGAAAAACAATATTTTAATGTATGTACTAAGATGTTTCTGGGTATTGTGCTGCAATCTACGTATATGGAACAAAGAACAGTTTGATGTAAAAATGTCTCTTGAAAAAAGTGTTGCACGTTACTATATTGCTTCAAACCTTTTATTTGTTTTATTAATGTGATACACATTTACATTTGTATAAATTTAATTGTTTAATCCTGTGTAAATACACATGGTTTCTTTTTTACAAGAACTTTATAAATGCAGCATTTACTAACTGAAACATGAATGCATTGTTACTTTTAATTGAGTAAAATTATAATTTATTTTTGATTGAGCATTATTTAAATACAAAAATTACCATTGTAAAATGAGAGAGAGGTCATCAACTGAATATTTTTTAATATTTAGTCCATAATTTTTCTATTTATTGACTTTAGAATTTTGATTTTATTATTTAATGACTAAAAATTGCTGTGATGCAAAATTAGCTTTTTAAAAATATAACACAAAGCTTATAAAGTTTGGAGCATTCTGTAATCACTGACTTTGTAAAAAATACACACATTAGTGATAGTAAATTAATACGTATTTAAACAACAAATTACTACTGAGAAAGCTAAAATTTAAAACTTCCAAGTCTGTTTGATTTCAAAAAGAAGCGGGGGAAATTTAAACGTGATTATTAGTAATTTATCCTAGTTTCCAGGTAATTGCTGGGTTTTATGTTTCTTACTTTTCTCAGCTATTTATCTAATTTTCATAATGTTCTTTGCTTAGATAATAATTTGTGACTCCTAATGTGTAAACTTTTATTTTAGTTTTTGATAAGGATTAAAAAATTACGTATTAAAGACTGTGATTATGCAACTCCCTATATATCCCATCTATAGGCTCTCATTGGAGACAATATTCTTAAAGAAAATAAAAGCTGTTTTGGTGACAATAAGGATTTGGATACCTGATTATTATTAATGAGGATTATTTATTCGATCAGACAGAAAAATTTACAAACTTTAACTTTGCTTAAAATTACTAACTCCAAAAAAAAAAAAAGCCACATAAATGAGAAATTATTGTATTTATGTACTCTAACTTTTCTTTTAAACTATGCATAAAGACAATAAAATAAATTTAGTTTTTTTTTTTTTTTTTTTTTGCTGTTTTTTTCTGTGTATAAATGTGTATTTTCACTGTGTTTAAATTTCAATTTAAAGGAGTATGCATGTATTAGGTGCATAAATTGACTCTTTAATTCACATTTATTAAATTTTTAATCATTTATGATGATATTGCTCGCCAAGTTTCTTAAACTAATGCAATTGTAATATTTTAGATTTCTCAAGTTAATAATAATAGCACAAAAAATGTATTGTGAATTCTTAAAAGTTTTATTATCATTACATAAAAAGATTTGGCTGTGTTATTATTGCATCATTTTTCATGTTCTATTTATTTTACAGATAAGGAACATTTCTTAGGACCAACTTCATTTAATTTGTTTCAGAAGAAAAAAAAAATCTTTAGCTCAAATAGATTACTGCTGTATGAGTCAATCTTTTTTCTTACTATCATTGTAATTTAGAGGATTAAAAAGTTAACACAATACACCGGAAAACATGGTATATGCCTTACTTTGGATAATTAATGAGCAAAAATCATTATTTGTATGACCTTTTTTTTTACATATATCTCATACAGATTCAACATATTTTTGTCTTTGCAAAGTAATCTTCAATTTCACAAAATATCTATCATGTGTTTGAGCAGCTGATGATCACAGGTGTATATGTTAGTTATGATAGAATTTATTTTTATATTCACATTTTACTCTTCAAGTGAATTAAACCATGACTGAACATATCTATATGTAATTTTTGCATGACCAAAACTCTGTATTGATATTTAACAGAATTTTTCATATACCATAATGTTAAATAAAATGTGTATAAACTCATTATGGTGCCTTCATTTGATGCATTTGTAAATGAAATTTCTTTTATAATTACATAAAATTTTGAATGGAAATAAAATCTTAAGCTATAAATAGTTTGCTTAAGTTTTAACTAAGGGAAAATTATCTATGACAATTGTTTCTATCATTTTTCTCCTTTTAAAGTCCTTCTAAAATTCAAAAGAAATTGGTAACTCCCTTGTGTAGTTTTTAATACGAGGTAAGAAAACAAATATTTATATATTTTTTTCTATGTTGCACAATAGCTTCACAACAAGAAACCAAAACATGATTGTAAAACATCGAAATACAAACATTTAAAAAATTAATTTGAATGCAAAATTTATGCAACAAATTAACTTGTTATTCAAATTATAAGTTATAAACTGCTTAAGCATATGTTTAATGTAGAAAAACTTTTAATGGTATGCTTGTCTGATGGTATTACGAAATTTAGAGACCTCATTAAGAACAAGTTTCATAAAATAAAGTGGCCTATTCATGTTTACCAAATGAATATGCCACTTTGCTTTACTTGAATTTTTTTTTTCTCTCTTTACAATCCCATTTGAATACCATCTTGAAATTTGGCACCACAAACATTGCAAAAAAAAAGGCCTTAATTTAATTTTTTTTCTGAATATCAACTTCTTAAATTTATTGAGCAATCTTATTTAATGAAATAACATTAAAAATAATACAAAGTTCTTTAAGTCTAGTAGGTTAGTTCCATCAAAAAGTCCTTCATGAAGGCAAATTTCACCCAATACCTGATCCAGCAGTTCCTTTGTCTGGTTCATTGGGTTCAAAATTACAAGGCTACAGAGTTGAACTCTAAAATGGGGTCGGTTGTTCAACAACGGTTATAAAATATGAAAGCTATATGGTCTGTGATCTAGTTTGATGAGATCTCAGTTTTAAAGAAAAGGATTTTAATAAATAGCTGGTTTTGTGATTAAAAAAAAAAAAAACCTGAAACTTTGTGATAACAAGAATGTCTCTAATTTTATTTAAACATTTCCTATTTTATTTATTTTCATAAATTTCTAGAAAATAATTTTATTGAATTAAGTTAAAAAAAAAAGACTACTTATAGAAATTTAATTGTTTTAGAATGTGTTTAAGAACTTCCGTTATTTTTTGAAAATTGTAAAGAGTAAAGATGCTAATGATGCTTCTGATCTGTCTTGCAGCAATGGATGATAAAGTTGAAATGACTAACACCAGATAGTGCTATATCTTTTAGCTTCCATTATTGGCGCGTCTTGTATTTTTCTGAATAACTATTTTAAATCATATGACTAATATGCTTCTCATCCATTAATATAACACACTTCTTTGATAATTATAATACGGTTACTAATCGAATAGAAGAACAAAATTCCCCGACTTTTCCAGACATATTTTTTATCACAAGAAGGAAAATGGATTCTAATATGGGTCATTCTCACTAAAAGGTGATTTTCTTAGTCCCTTAGTAATAAATACTGGGAAATACAGCAGATTTCTTAATATTTTTCTGCATCATTTTTCGTAAAGGTCTAACTAATCAATCATATGCATTTCTGCTGAATGCATTTAATATTTCATTCTTATTTTTTAATGAACATAACTTCAAAATCCCCTTCGTGGACGTCCCTACGTCTGTGACACAAAATAATTATTAATGGCTGTTAAACATTTTAGATGTTATTTTAATGATTTTTGTAGTTTTAACTAGTTAAATGTTTATATTAGCTTTTTATTAAATATTTTTTTAGAAAAGTTTTATTTTTATAAAATAAATGGTTAGTAAACTTTGTCCATCAAAAATGAAGTCTCCCTCCGTGGACAATTAATATAGCTCAATAAATATGTAATAGAGAGCAGCATATGTGAAATCCCTATAAGACAGCTGGTGGGGAAGGTAAAGATTCTATTTTCTAGTGTTAACTATCAGTTGCTTTTGTTCTCTTAGGTGTTAGTTTTGGATTGCTGTGTTCAACTGAAGTTCTCAATGTATACTCTGTGGTCATCATAAAGAAGGTAAGATAAAACTATTTTATATTTGATATATAAATTTTAGATTGCAAAAAAAGTATATTTAATAAAAAGAACTGCGCCATTTTTGTAACTTTAAAATTAAAAATCAGAAAAATTCAAGAACTAGTTTTTGTCTCCTCCATGGACAAAACAGTTCCACAGAGGACAGTCAATGGAAGAGACAATGTGTTAGACAACCAATAATAAATTTTTATTAACTAAAAAACTATTTTCTTTCAATTGATATTTTTTAAATGGAACAAATGTGTTAATTTCTTTGTATTTTTAAAGAAAATCAATTAAGTTTAACTTTTTTTTTTTATCGGAGTAGTAAGTATTGGCAATTTTTTCAAATAATTTCTGTGATGTTTAACATTTTTTTCTCTTCAAATTTTAGGAAAAAAATGGCAAAATCAAAATGCAAAAAAAAAAAAAAAAAAAAAGAACTCAATCAAATGTTCAAATCTAACAACGAATTAACGAACAGAAAAAACTTAGCATAAGACAAGCTAGACAGAAATTACATCTCCGTGGACAAGACAGAACTAAAAATATTTTAAATCTTGTAAAAAATAAAATAGAAAACTTGACCATTATTATAAGGACAAATAACAAAAATAAATAAAGGCATTTATGTAATTTTTATCACTTTTTTAATTACTTTAATTTAAGAAAAAATTTTAGTCTATTTATACCTTTTCAGTGAGAATGACCCATATAGCAGTATGTACTGACAGTGCTCTGGTCAAAATATACAGTGAAGCACATTATATTTCTATTAAAAAATATAACACCACAATATAGAGAAAAAATGGTAGTAAAGACAAAAGAAATACATCAGATGAAAGAGAAAAAAAAAATATTTTTAAAAATAATAGCATTTTGTCTCACTTAGCCAACACAGAAAATAATTTTTGTTTTAATTCTGCAATTTGGAAGTCAATAGCCGAAACTTCTGATAAAAAATCCTTGATTAATTTTTGCATCCCTGTTACATTTAATTTTATACTTCATACCTGTATGATGCTAACAATGCAAAAATGAACAAGAGAGAACTTTTTAAAGAAAAAAAGAATGCATCTTAAGTCTTTATGTAAATTGAAATAAAAAGATATTTTCCTACATTCATTTAATAATACTGAAGAGATAAAATAATCTCACTATAATAAAGAAATAATCTCACTTTATTAATGAATCATAATTATTAATAAAGATTAACTTGTTTATCTGGGTTTCTTGAAGATTTGATAATAAAAATAAATGCTAAAATTTAGTTATTAATAAATTTATTAGTATCTTTGAAAAAATACAGATATTCTGCATCACAGATACTAGTTCATAAAAAAAAAGTTAAAAATACTAAATCATTTTATAATAGAAACTAATAAATATGTAAGCATTATGAATTCAATAGTAATTAAAATTCTATTTTCTCAACTAAATAAAATAATATTTCTAAAAATAAAATATGACAATTGGATAGGATTGCTCTTTCATTGATGAATAATATATTTTCCAATTTCTTTTTTTGGTATATTGACTAAAAATTAAAAGCAAATTTGTTAAAAAGAAAGCAAATAAAAAAAGATCTGACACTTTGTTATGAAGAAAATTTATAACATAAAGATTATTGGGAGGAAAACATTAAAAATTTATTAGAAATTCATGCCTTCAGGAAACAAAAGTGCTTAGAGTATAAATATTCCAAAAATTTTAATTAAAATATTAAAAAATGATGTTAAAATTGATAGCAATTAAAACCAATAAAAAAAAAAAAGCTTTAGTTACAGTCTTCAAATCTCGCAGATAGGGTATATATTGAAAAGTAAATCAGACAACAGGAAACTAGAATAGATTGTTAAAAAACGGCAATTTATTTTACTCTCTATTATAAAATAAACAATAAATTAGAGTTTTAATTGAGAGATGTAAGTTATATAATTGAGATATAAATATGAAAGAGAGTGAAAACAAGGCGGCAAAAACAAACAAGAAAAAAAGGGAAAACACAAACTACATAACTATATTCTATTAAATGTCAAAAATAAAATACCGTAAAAAAAAATAAAGGATTAAAAAACACAACATATCGGTTCATTTATTATAAAAAATAAGTAAAAATTTGGAAC
Source organism: Parasteatoda lunata (assembly GCA_949128135.1). Classification (NCBI taxonomy): domain Eukaryota; kingdom Metazoa; phylum Arthropoda; class Arachnida; order Araneae; family Theridiidae; genus Parasteatoda; species Parasteatoda lunata. The sequence continues at coordinate 34,527,617 of OX421978.1, forward strand.
AAATATTAAGGACCTTTTCACATCATTTAAATTCTGATAAACGTCCCATTCACAAAATTCAAATGTGTAAAAACGGCCTCTTCCTGAAATTTCACAAAATAAAAATAATCGCAAATTTTTTTCAAGAATTCCTGGGGCGGAAAATGACATGATTTTAAGACAGCATCGTCACGAATCACACACATCTAAACTGTAATCAGCGTTTCTGTTTCAGAGTTTGAAAAATCTTAAGGAAAAGGTCGAAAAATGGAGAATGAAAGACGAACAAATTATCAACGAACGTGGCGGACAATTTGGAGTTACAACGAAATTGTCACAAATCAAACGTGTCAAAGCGAGGTAACTCAAATTCGATCATAGTAAAAATATGGTATTAAAAATATTAGAATTTGAAAAACCATGTGAAAAGGGTTAAAATATTGATAAACAACTGCCAAAAGAACTACCGTCAAACCTGAAAAGATTGATTGAATCGTAAGGAATTGAACATGTCAGAAAGTGATAACTCGAAACATGCACGTCGTAATAACATATTAAAAATACCCCACTTTGAAAACCCATGTCTAAAGAATAGCAAAAATGATTAATAATGACTTCAGAAAAAACTATCATCCCCAGTGGCAGAATTTTTTCGGGCCATCTGCAACATACCTCCCTTAATAGTGATATCTTTCTGCAAGATACTTATAAAAATAACAAATATACATGATACTAATTTAAAGTAACAGAAGCGTCGATGCCCATAGAAAAAATTCCGATCAAATTAAAAAAAAATTTTAAAAATTGAATATGTAATATTTTTATAATGTTATGGGTGATATTTTCACATTTTGTAGGAGAATAACACACTATTTCGTTTTTCACATTTTGTAATTAATTATCACATTAAAAAAACAAACAAAAAAATCGTGCGATCCGTAGCAGTAGTAACTTCCGAAAAAAAAAGATTGATCCAAAAGGGGTTACTAAAATTCGTGTTTTCATTTCAGAATTCAGCTGTTGTAATAAATAATATCGTACTCAAAATATTGCATTTAAAATATCGGATTTTAAAAGCTATGAGGAAATCAATAGTAATAACAGCATAAAAAATAAAACAGAAATTTCTAGAGAAAAGAAAACCAAATTTTTTACTTCATTATTCTCAAATGAAAAATCACAAGCATTTTTTTTCCACTTTGATGCGCGAGTAGGCCTCTTTGAATATAATTCTGAAGAAAAGATAAAATCTTTCGAAACTTTCCTAAGAAAAGTAAAATTTTTCATTTCCTAAAGGAAAGATCTTTCTGCAAGAACTCTGTAACGTTCTGCGACAATGCTGCCGTGTCACCACGATTTTGCCTCAAGGCTGGCTATCATCAAACATTGAAAAGATTTATTAAATCGTAAAGAATACATGTCAGAAAGTGATAACTCAAAATCGCACATCCTGATAACATCATATTAAAAATACCTGAATTTGAAAAACCATGTATGTATAAGGAATCGAAAAAATGATTAATAGCTTCAGAAAAAACTATCATCAAACAATGTGAAATTATAATGGAATCGTCACAAACAGAGCACATCAAAGTGGTATTTCAAAATCGAAATTGGGACGCCATAATAACATCAGATTGAAAATATCAGAAATAGAAAAAACCATATAAAAGGATAGAGAAAATGATAAATAACTGCTGATAAACTATCAACTAATGCCGTAAAATTATGATGGAATCATCACAAATCGAACGCTTCAAAAACACGATTTTATGACTTCAATTCTAAATTCTCATATTGTAATGTATTAAATATATAGAATTTAATTAGAAAAACTAAAAGGGAACGATCGGAAAAACACCTTAAAAAATAGCTACTGATATAACTTATTGTACTTTATCAATGAAAACATTTTAGGAAAATAATTTCCAATTTTCACAATAATGGGCCCTAAAATTAATATCTGGAAAATTAATATAGTAATATTATGATTTCCAAGAGGAACAGCTATCCCCATTCTTTCCACGAGTTCTTAAAAACGAGTTTAATTGAATTCACTTATCAAACCTTGGTGATAGAGGATTAAGAGAATATACTATCAAAAACATTAATTTTTAAGAGATTATAAAACACTATTTATCCCAATAAATTTCTTAACAAAAAATAGGAATAGACTATCTGAAATCTATTCATCCTTCCATCGGTTATGGATTCTTACAACCATAAACTTTTTTCCAAGTTTTCTAAATAAAATAAAAAACATGCAACGATTTTGTGAAATTCGGCTCTATGTCAAATGGGAGGAAAACGAAACTCTTGTGTAAGAAATTTATTCTAAGATAAACACAAAGACTGAAAGTTTGGTGCTCACGAAATCTAACTCCATGACTTTTCCAGATTTTGGCTTAAAAATGGTTAACTCCCTGAGTCTTTAGACAATTTCCAAAACTTTTCCTGGTATTCCAGGTAGCGTAGTAACTCAGTTGTGAATACAGAGTTTTTTCTGCATAAGGAAAAATCAGCCTTTTTTGACAGTTGGATAACAGCATTAAAATTAAGAACTATGATTTAGTTTCTCCTTCAGTTTCAATGCTATTGAAAACAAAAAAAAAAAAAAAATCAACAAGAAATCTTTAAATGAGTAGTAATAGTATATATATACTATAGTTTTACATTAGAAACAATGTAAATGTTAAAAAAAGTTGGGAAAAGAAGATTAGGCTGTAATAAAATGTCCTTTTCACCATAGCGTTAGTAATGTGTTTGGCGCCACCAGTGCTGTACGTTAAATAATTAATAGAAAAAAGTTCAAACACAAATAAAGCTCATGCATATTTCTCTTTGGTGTAATTTAAAAAACAAAAGTAATCCTTTTAAAAATTTTTCTTTGAATTCAGGTAACACTGGTATAACGAGAATCCAAAATTAAAGAGCAAAATGATTTGATTCGGCCTTTATGTTCCAGTTATAAAAAAGTTTGACTATAATTATGTTTCTAAATTTTCATTTTTTATCATTTTTCTTATAAAATGACACTCATGTAACAATAACATAGAAAGAACAATCTTAATACCATTTTGTTTGCAAATGTATGATTTAATTAGGTTACATTTACAGAAATATAATTACATTACCTACAATAACAAATATTTACACTTTTAACAAACAAATCAGTATACTTTTAATACATTATTAATTTGATTCAAGTAAGATTGATAGTAACTTTAACAAAAAAACTAACTATGAGTATGTTATTAAATATCCACAATTCATAACTTTCACAAAACTTTCAATTTTGTACAATTATTTATTATTATTAATTTCAAATTTTAGAGCTTAATAGCAAAAAAGAAAATCAAAATTAGGAACTTTTCGGATAGCAGCCTGGCAAAAGAGGAAGTTACCAAATAATTTAGAACAGCACCAAAGATAAAATTTAAAAAAATTCCACAACTATCATTTTTATAATTTTTTGCACATCAATAAATATTTTTTTTAGTTTGTTTTGGTCATTTTTGAAAGTAGTTTTAAATAACTTTCCACAAAAATAAATTTTTTTTGGGCAAGATTCGCTAACTGAAAAATACTCAAAATCGTATGAAACTCTCTCATACAAACACAGTGTTTTTTTTTTTTTTTTCGTTTTTTCTTTACATAGGATTAAAATTTAAAGTGACTCTAATTAAAACTGCAGTAATAAATCATGCACTTGCAACTTCAACTGTGTAGCCTATCCAATCCCCAATTGAATCATTTGACTCTTCATTACTTTGTTGATCCTGATTATTTTGAGGAGGATCGTCAATTGATATTGCAGAGCTAAATTCATCAGACACATGAGTTGCCATGTGTCTCTTTAATTGATTTCTCAAACTAAATGTTTTATAGCACAAATCACACAAGAAAGGCTTATTTTCACTGTGAACAGAATGGTGCTGCTGAAGCGTACCTTTCGTTTTGAAGGATTTTCGACAGATACGGCACGTAAAAGGCCGATTGCCGTTGTGGGTTAAATAGTGCTTTTTAAGTTGCGTCTTGAGTATGAACTTTCTATCACACTGTTCACAAGTATGAAGTTTTTCTCCTAAATGCAACAGTGAGTGTTGTTTAAGATAACCTTTAGTAGTAAATTTTTTGAAGCAAGCATCACATTCATAAAATTGCTTAAAATCAGAATGATTTGCAGAATGTTTTTTAAGTTCACCTTTAGTTTTAAAACCTTTATTGCAAATATCACAAACATGGCACTTTTCACCATTATGCACTAAATAATGTTGCGTCACATCACCTTTCGTTTTAAATCCTTTACCACAAATATCACAAAGATGAGGTTTTGCGGTTGTGTGAGTCCTCTGATGTTGGTTTAGTGTGTTCTTTTTCCTGAAGCACTTATCGCAACTGCTACATTTAAATGGCTTTTCACCAGTATGAAGTGTAAAATGCTGTTGTAAGTTCAGTCTCGTAAGGAATTTCTTCTGACAGACATTACATTCAAAGGGCTGCTCACCAGTATGCAACAGATTATGAATCTGCAGATAATCTTTTTTACGGAATCCTTTCCCACAAAAGTTACATATATAAGGCTTGATACCAGAGTGTTGTTGGTAGTGTCTTTTTAACTTATATTTAGTAGGAAATATCTTTTCACACATGTCACAGCAGTATGGTTTACGCCCATTAAGCAAAGTATCGTGAGATCTGTAATGTTCATTGAGGACGTCTTGATTGTCGAATCCTTGACAACAAACATCGCATTCAAAGGACATGCTAATTGCTGGATCTGATTCCTCATTAAAAGGATTAGAATTGCAATCGCCGTTGTCTGAATTATCGTGAGACTCGAGGTGTTCATCGAGATGTATCAATTGCGTAAATGCTCTCTGGCATATATGGCACACGAATGGTACAACCGTAATTCGAGTAATATTGTCTTCGATTTCTTTTTTAATAACGACCTCACAATCTTTTAAAATAGATCTTTCACTTGTTGAAGTGGACATGGCAATGCGTGATTATGAATTAGTCAAAATAAAATTCATTCGTGAACCAAAAATTCAGGCTTTGTTTAAAAAAGAATATTAGCATGTTGCTTAAAGAGTATTTTCTTCGTGGATATTGCAAAGTTACATAATTTCATAAACCAGTCATCGATTTGTTTACAGTTCTTGATTATTATCAGCGATTATTATGCTATTTGCTTGCTTTGCACGTATGCAACAAGCTTTGGTGAATAAGAATTTTTGCATGTAACTCTAAAAGAAGGATGTAGGTATGTATACTTAGGAACTGTTTTTCATGCGCATGATAATCTGATTGGAGAACTTTATTCACGCGCCAATCAGATTCTGATCAGAATCAGATGGATAAGAATATTTTGTTTAAAATCCAGACAGTGAGCCGACCATTGATTCCAGTCGAAATTCGAGCAAAAATAGGCATGTCAGACCTATCTGATTTAAACAGAGATATTCCAGAACTATAAATCTAGAATCCATCTGAAAATTGTTTTACATATATTATGCCATAATCTTCCAATTATTCGTTTAATTTTAATGAATTCTTATTTTTGTTTGTTTGTTTATCGATTAATGCGCTCATTTTCTTACTTGAGTTGAATGAGAGGTTCTAAGTTGACTAAAAGGACAGTACTCAAAAACCAAAAAAGACTGAAAAAACTTAGAATTTTAGCAAAGTTACTTCCTTTCTACTCAATGAAGAATTAATATTCGGGAAATATGATCCTCGAGTTAAACATTTGCTTACAAAAGTAATAAATTTGTTGTGAGTAGAAAAGTGGTTTAAATATATGTAATTGTCTCAATGCTGGAAAGAAATCGTAATAAAATTATGCACGTGAAAAATCATTTTTAAACATCGTATATAATAAGCACTTCGCTTCATACTGAAGACAAGTCTTGTTCACATAATGCAGATTGCCAAACATCAATACGAAAATTTGTTTTAAAATTTTTTGTTGATTTTTCTGGTAAGGTTATTCTTATTCATGTACTGTGGATGTCATGTCTGTCTTATTTATGCAGTATTTTTAACAGAACATTTATATAGATCAGTGATATGAATAAGCAGTTTCTTGTTCTTGTTGGATAAAAAAAAAAAAAAACTTATAATTGCAGTATGTGTGATAACTCTTTTAAAAATAGAAATTTAACTGAACACTCTGTTGTTTATAGTGTTGAGAAACCTTATTCATGCAGTGTGTGTAATAAAAATGAAATCTGTAGGTGTGATAAACACAAATCACTGGAATCTAGTTTAAAGAAACACTATCCTGTTAATAATAACATAAGGCCTTATTCGTGTATTGTATGTGATAAAGCATTCTCAAAGAAAAATAATTTAATTCAACACTCTCTAATACATACTGGAGAGAAACCTTATTCATGTGATGTTTGTGATAAATCTTTCACACAAAAAAGAAGCTTAAAAGAACACTCTTTAGTTCATACAGGAGAGAAGCTTTTTCCATGCAGTGAATGTGACAAATCATTCTCATGGAAAACTAATTTAACTCGACACTCTCTTGTTCATACTGGAGAGAAACCTTATTCATGCAGTGTGTGTGATAAATCTTTCAAATGTAAAAAAAGTTTAAAGGAACATTCTTTTGTTCACACGGGGGAGAAACCTTATTTATGTGGTGTCTGTCATAAATCTTTTAGATATAAAAGAAATTTAAGTGAACACTCTCTTGTTCATACTGGAGAGAAACCTTATTCATGTAGTGTATGTAATAAATCTTTCACAATGAGGAAAATTTTAAATGAACACTCTCTTATTCATAGAGAAGAGAAACTTTATTCATGCATTGTGTGTGATAAAAGTTTTGCCCAGAAATCTATTTTAAATCACCACTCTATTATTCATACTGGCGAAAAACCTTATTCATGCAGTGTGTGTGATAAACGTTTTGCACATAAATCTAGTTTAAATAACCATTCGATTGTTCATACTGGTGAAAGACTTTATTCATGCAATGTATGTGATAAAACATTCACACAGAAAGGAAATTTAAAAGTTCACTCTCTTGTTCATAGTGGAGAAAAACCATTTTCATGTGATGTATGCGGTAAAACTTTTGCTCAGAAAGGAAGTTTAAAGATACACTGTCTTGTTCATACTGGTGAAAAACCTTATTCATGTGATGTATGTGATAAAAAGTTTGCACAGAAAGGAAGTTTAAAGATACACTGTCTTGTTCATAGTAGAGAGAAATCTTATTCATGCAGTACATAAACAAATAAATTCACAAGAAAAACACATTCAAATAGTTTTATCCATTATTACACTCAGTGTGTGTGTGTGATAAATTTTATGCAAATAAACAGATTAAATTAATATTTAGTTGTTCATATTGGAAAGAGCATATTAATGTAATTAACCTTGGAAGAAACTCTTTTTTTTTTTCTAAACAAATGAATAAATAAAATAATAATAATAAAACAACTATTATATCAAAATATTTAAATAAAGTGTTTATAATTGCAATCTGGTTGATTTATAGGCTATTTAATATATAATTTTTAAATATAAATGAAAACTAAAAAGCAATAATTGGAAAGCAAATATAAATTAAATGAATTTTTGAATTTCTTAAGAAATTAAAATAACTGTTGCTCTTAGATATTTTACATAAATGTAAATATAGTAATACTTCAATTTATTATCTCTCTATATTAAAAATTTGTAAAAGGTGCGGCTGTTTTGGGTTTTCAACTTAATGAAGTTTCATTAAATCGAATAAAGAAAGAATTATTAATAATCAATAATTATTTTGAGAATTATTAACTTCTAAGTTAATTAGAAAAAATATTGTATAGGCTACAGGAATGTAACTATCGAGGCATGCTGAAAGGGTCATATTTGTTTCTGAACGTAACACAATTTGTTTTCCAAGATTCAAGTTTGTTTGAAAATTATTGCAATTTTAAGTGCTTTTTTTGTTAATCTTTCTTTCTTTTTTTTTTTTTTTTGGCTTTTGCTTTATATTTTGCTTTGCTGCTTAATATATCTATAAGACTTAGAAACTTGAATATGTTGGAAAAATGCACAGGAAGTTCAATGGGTTAAAAAAAAAATTACAATCTGATTATTAGTTAGAGAATTATTAACTGTTAAATTTGTAGTAAAAAAAATCATGTTGGTCGATCTACAGTCCGCTCAAATGCAATTATTGAGTTGAAATTTGACCTGCTGATAGAACCATTTTGAATTATAACTTTAGCAGGAGTTTTTTTTTTTTTTAAATTCCTATTTATTTAAAATTATTGTCTTTTGAAATTTTTATTTTAAATGATAATTATTTATCATTTATTTTAAGTTTATCTCTCTTTCAATTTTTATTTTAGAAGCTTGCATTTGACTTGAAGTCAAAAGTAACAAAATAATAATAATAAAATAATAAGTTATAAATCTTTACATTTATATCAAAATTTTTAAGAATATAAAAATTGGAGGGAGATAAAAGGTTTTTCCAATGTGAAGTATTATGTGACATGATTTTATCCTTATATATTGTTAACAAGCAAATTACTTCTTATTTATTATTGCTTATTGTGACACATATTCAGTTTAATTTTTTTTTTTTCAAGCCCAACTGATTATTTTTCAAATCCTGTCCTCCTATTTTATTTTTATGATTAACATATTAATACAATATGTTTATATGAAGTTATAATAATTATATTTTTTTTAAAAATAATCTTTTAAATGGTTTATGCCCATGAAAACTGATTCTGAGAACTAAAAAAAAAAAGAATTATTGCATGGACAGGAACTATACTTTCACAAAATGGTCGATCACCGATTGAATTGATTAATAATTTTCGGGGGAAAGGGGACAGATTTTCCATGTTATCTATTTTCCAAAATTTAGTCATCCGCAAAGTGGCTATCCAATCGTAATTTTTGTAAAAAAGGGACATAAAACTTCCTTTGATCTTGTTTTTCAGTGATGAATGAGAAGCAACAACAGGGTTGATGAACAATAGGTCAAGCCTTCTAGTTATGTAGGATTGTTAAAATATCATAGCCAAATTTTATTAATACTACTTAATTGACAAATCACATAATATGCATACACTGCTACAAATCACATATTGAATTCACAATTTCATATAGCATACTAATTGCTATAATCAAAGTGTTAAGTAGGAATACTGGAACAGGCTCTTCAATTATTATAAGTATAATTGTGTGTTATGTGCTTTCAATATGTGTTACATTTTTACTGTTTTTGAACTAGTATAATTTACTTCAACCAAATTATTCTGTAATCATTACCTTTAATATATGTTTTAATACCATTGTTAGTAAATTGATGTTAAACAAATATATTAAAATTAGTGATCATTAATGTGTATCTAATCGAGAAAAAAAGGGAAAATGTTATTGTAACTTAAAAACTTGTCAATAAGGAAGGACAGTTCAATTAATATATGTACAGTGACCTCTCACTTATGCACCGCCTCTTTTATGCGTCTTTTTCATTTATACGGCGATTTTTATAGGTCCCAGTACATTAGGTAGGAAAATAATGATAATCATCCTTCGTTTATGCGTCGCTCTAAAAAGAAATTTTTCAATTATGCGCCGAAATTTCAAGCAAATATTTTGAATTTTTTTCTTCCTTTAAACTTTTTTTTAAAAAAAAAGTTTTTAAATTAAACATTGAAGCAAATAAGCAATCCTTGTTACAGATAAGAAGAAATATGTTGTTAGATCCTATTGAATAGCTCACTTTTTGTCCTCCTGCGACCTTCACATTTTTGCTGTTTCTAGAAAGACATTCTTTCTACAATTTTGCTACAAAAAGGTGTCTTATCTGTTACACCAACAACAATGAAGCCCATTCATCTTTAAGGAAATAACCATTCCTCTTGCCTAGAGGTTAGTTTCACTCTTATGCTGTTTTCTAGAGAAAAAAAAGACACCTGGAATATGAAAGATGAAAGAGACCACAATCACTTACTTGCAGTCAGATGGACATCTTGGGTAAATAAAGGTAAGTGGTCTGTTTAGTGACAGTAGTAATTGAACAACCTATTGTGCAGCATAGTATGACGTCAAGTACTTTCCTTAGAAATTTATCATGTGATGTTTCACCCCCACTCATAAAATTCAAATTTTTTTGTGAAGAACTCTTCATATATATATAACTTAAACTTGTGTAGTATTTAAGATTTGTCTCTTAATGAAATGGTAAAGTGAACAAAATTGAGCCTATCTTTTAAAGCGGATGTCATTAAGAGATCTGAAGAAAATCCAACAACGACTAGAAAAACTTTGACTGATAATTTTAAAATTCCTGAATCAACTTTAAAAGGGTTTTTCTGAAAAAAAGGATGTAATTGTTGCTGCTCAACGGGAATGTGGAATTAAATCCTCGAAGAGAAGGCGTATTCAAGGTGGAAAGTTTCAAAAACTGAAAAGTGTTTTATTACAATAGTTTAAATAACCTCGTGCTTCTAATATTCCTGTTATTATAGAATTACTTAGGCAAAAGTAGTTCATCTCGCAGAAACTTTGAAAATTTAAAATTTTTCAGCTTCACATGGATGGGTGGAGGAATTCAAGATCCGACATGGCCTAGAAACTCTTACCATATCTGGTGGAAGTGCAAGCGTGGATGAATAGACTGTAGAGGAATGGAAAGAAGAATGAGAATTAAAATTTTTAATTAAAGGATACAAACCAAAGGACATTTTTAATTGTGATGAAACTGGTTTGTTTTTCAGGCTGATGCTTAAGAAAACATTGACATTTAAGGGAGAACCCTGCCACAGTGGAAGAAAAAGTAAAGAACGATTAACCATTTTATTATGTTGTAATGCAGATGGATTAGAAAAACACTCCCCTTTTATTATTGGCAATTCGAAAAAGTCTCGCTGTTTTAAAAAAATAAAGCGACTTCCCTGTGAGTACTGAAGCAATAGAGCAGCATGGATGACTTCAAGTTTTGTTTACCTTTTCTTCATTCATTTGAGAAAAAAATGGAGAAGGAAAAAATAAAAGTCCTCCTTTTTATGGATAAATATCCAGCACTTCCATGAGACTTTCCAGCTTTTGAACATATCAAAGTAGTGTTTTTTCCTGCACACTGCACAAGCAAGTTACAGCCTTTCGATTTAGGCATTATCCGTTAAAGTGCGTTACAGAAAAACATTGATTCGTCGATATCTAACAGGACTGGAAACAGGCAAAGCAGCAGCAGCCGACGTCAAGATTTCAATTCTTGATGAATATGGTATACGTTGCATGGAGAAGCATTGGAGAATCCAGTATAAGAAATTGCTTCACAAAAGCTGGATTTCTATTTTCAGAAGAAAATGAATTTATGGATCAAATTAACGAAATTGAAGAAGATTGGGATATCGATTTTAGTGATAACGAATGGAAAGTTGTATCTAATGGACTTGTTTCTTTTAATGAATTTATTGTCTTTGATAATAATCTATTAACAATGGAATTAAGAGACATTGATAACATCGCTAATGAAATGGACGATGAGAACATGGAGGATGATACTGACGAGGATGATAAAGTTCCTCCAAATCACACAGCAGTATTAGAAGCTTTAGACACTATTCGTGACTATTTACAATTTAATTCTGCTTCTGAAACTCCCATATCCCATTTATATGAACTGGAAAAAATTGTTTTTAAAATACATCAGCAAAAACAAATGCGAACATGTATTAAGCATTATTTTGTCAAAAATAAATTGTCTTTAGGTATGTTAAATTTTTTCTTTGTATAATTATAGTAAATAACAGTATAAATACTAACATTTAATATTCAACAGTATAAATATTAACATTTAATTTTTAGAAGCATATTTATTCATATTGTCTCTGCAATTTATAAGTTTTTCACTTATGCGTCTCTTTCAGTTATGCGCTTTTTTCTGTTGGCCCTTTACACCGGTGCGTAAGTGAGAGTTCACTGTATATATATATATATAAACTGTTTGACTGGCTGAGGAAATTTAATGGAGGTGAAATTTAATACAATTATTCATCAGATTTTGAGAAAATTTCAGTTTTTTGCTTACTAAAACATTAATTTGACTATTACGTGTATATTGTTCCATTTCATATGTATCAAGTATTTTAAAAATGTCTATTAAGGGAGAAGAGTATAGAACACCTTTTATTTGTGCAATTTCATATTATAAAATGTGATCCATTACTCAGGAATAGATTATAAATTTTTATTTATTTAAACTAGCCTAGAGTTGTAAGTTTGGTTTATGCATGTGGTAATACTCAGGGCCCGACTTAGCCTGATTGGGGCCCGGGGCAAAAACTTCTTTGGGGGCCCCATCTGCTTCACTACTTCAGTAATGAAGAACTGAACTTCATTGAGGAATTTAAATTTTTCACCTCATTATACATAAGTAACAAGAAAATTGACTAGAACCTAAAATAGCTATAAAGTCCCCCTCCCCCCTCCAATGGTCAGATGAAATAACGTTCTGTCCCATTTATTGAGTTTCTGACAATTCTATGTCCATCATGCCTAATGCATTTTTCTGATTGTTAACTATGTCATCTAACTGCAAAAAATTCAGATCCTTGCTGACTATAGGGCGGAATTCAGCTAAATTTTCGCAATTACGATGGCTCACTTAAGCCAATCAGAAGCCTGTACTTTTGTAAACACATCTTATTTTGCAATATGTAAAAATGCAGGCTTTTGATTGGAAAAATTTGTTCATCAAAATTGTGAAAATTTAGCTGAATTCTGCACTAGAAAGCCATAGATTTATGAAATATAGATTTTTTATATTCATACGATAGATTAGTGAAGAAGCTAACATAAAATTCACGGATTACACTGTACTGATATTTTAAACTTTCTTTTTGATTTGGGGGCCCCCGGACAGTTACCCCGTATGCCCCTGTCTTTGTCGGGCTCTGGTAATACTAAGGGTTGTTACTATTTACATAAACATTTTATTTTCTAAGATAGCTTTAATTTATGTAAAAGTCGTGTAGTTATAGGGACACTCGTTTGTATACAGAATGGAGATAAATATTGTAATAAAGATATAGAAATAAAGAATATTGAAGGATGTTCTATAATGACTTCTTTTAATATATATATATCTATATAACCAATGAGAAATGAAGTCTAAGTTCAACTCAAATTTATTTTAAGTAAAAAAAGTATGCAAACTCTAAATTTCGAGAGGGATCATTGTCTAGAAATGATAAAATTCTTCAGTCATTAATTTATTTAAAGCTGTTAAAGTATTTCCTTTATAAATTGTCCCACTTGCAAATAAACTGGCTTACACTAGCAGACTATCCCACTTGGCAAATAAACTGGTTTTAGATATTCGTAATATTGATTTTGATTGACCAGTGCATTGGCTTACTGATTTTAATTGATTAGAGTCTGATAATATGATTTTTGTTTTTTTCACTTAAGGGTGACTTAAGATCAGAATCTACTAAAGTACCAATCTACTTAAGTAAATTTAAGCTTAATAAATTTTAATGCTGATTTCTTATTCTCTAAGACACTAATCGATGTTTTGTAATAATTTTTGTTTCATTATCTTCAATCAACTGTGTTTTATAGAATTCAATTACCTAAGGGGAAACAACATAGTAAAATTTTCAAAAAAAACAAAAAAAAAAAACATGCATTTTTTTATTGTTTATCGTTTTAAGATTATTGTACCAAACTATTGAATGGAATATTTTGTAAAAATGAAAAAGTAATAACATAACATGTTGAGCACAGCAAGCAATGCAGGGCTTGCGGGTCGACAAAATTTTAAAATACAAATCTGTTTACTGTTTGCCATAAAATATGTTTTAATTAATAAAATAAATTAAAAATTATTTTAAAATATAAATTAAATATTTAAATTGGAAGTAGGCTTTCAATCTTTTAATTAATTCTCTATATATTCATATGAGGAAAGTACAAACTCCCAGACATTCTGAAATATTAATTTGAGGGCATCTAATGTAAATAGTCATTGGAATTTTATCTTATGCAATGCGATTATATTAATTTAAAATAAATTTTATTTGGTTACTATTACATCAATATTTTAAACTTATTAATTTATTAAAATCAGTCCAAAATATTAATTGGAGCCTTAGTAAATTGAAATTGGTTTTCATTGAATTCCCCATACACTTCTATGAGGAAATGAAGAAAGCAGAAATTCCAGGACGCTCTTAAATATTAATTTAAGGACATCTATGTAAATAGATTTTGACTTCATTTTTTACTAATAATTTATGTATATGTGTTCAAAGCAGACATTGCAAAATATCGTATTTAATGTAAATGGGCTGTATTTGTCTGAATATATTTAATTTAATTACGTAAAATGTTAGTACACTTTCCTCTTCATAAATGTCATACATTAATCGAGAATAAATTTTAAATTTCTATTTTCTCATCTTTGTTTTAACTAATAAAATGTTTTGGGAATATATAATGTTTATGGTGCTTTTCTTAGAATTGTTATTATTGCATGAATATTATAAATTCACTAATTCCTAAAAATTATTTCAATCTATTATTTAAATACTTAAATTGAAAATAGGTTTTCCTATAATTTTCTACATGAGGAATGTAGAAATTCCAGATAAATGGTTTTGACCTCTACTACATATTACAAATTCAAACATACATAAAAAACTTGGGCAAAATGATTTCAAAAATGGTCTTGTAACCCTAAATGAATGATTGTATATACATTAAGTTTTAAATTAAGCATGAATGTTTTAACCCTTACGGAAAAAATGAGGTGTTTTTGAAAGGCATAAATGAGGTTGTTATTTAAATACGTCATTAGGTTGAAAAGGGTGCAAATGAATATCTCAAATAAAGCTTAAATACACCTCTGTATCGACCTGAGGTGTTTCATCGTACATCTGTGGTGAGGTAGATATTTACTACTTAAAGGTGTTTCGTTTTCAACCTGAATTTATTAACCTGACTTATATTTAATTACACCTTTGGAAATATTTATTCAACAACCTAAGGTGTTTCATTTAACACTTCAGGTTTATCTGGATCTATCTCAAGTGTATTTTTTGACAGATGTAACGGTAAGTTTTTATGAACGTGAGGTGTTTGATATTTTATCTCGGGTTATTATTTTTACACCTTAAGTGTGGATTTATATAGTTTTTGAGGTATTCATTTGTCTACCTAAGGTGTGCCACTTTACACTTCCGGTTATTATAAATCAACCTCACGTGTACTTTTTAACACCTGGAAAGGTTATTTTTATTAACGTGAGGTGTTTCATGTTCTACCTTAGGTTATTATTTCGCAACCTAAGTATATATTTTTGTACTTTTAGAGGTATTAATTTATCAACCTATGGTGCAAAATTTGTCGCTTCAGGCTCTTATAGCTCAACCTAAAGTTTTATTATTATTATTATTACCTACGAAGGTAATAATCAAGAAACGTGAGGTGTGATACTGTCCAACAACATCATCATAGATGGCCAGACAGCCCAATGTGAGCCAATGCCATTCCAGCATTCTCTAAATAATTAATATAAGCTATATTATTCAATCTAAGCTGTTTAATTAAGTCTTGTGATTAATAACACAAAGACTAACTAAGAATGAAATGGAACATGGAAGTAAAAGCTATTAAATTATAAATTGTAATTTTTGAATGCTAAGGAATAATTGCAAACTGCTAAATGCTTGTTAACTATTGTACATTGCTTTCTATAAGATATTAATTAGAGTTACTTTAATAAACGAGTATATTTTTAAAAAAAATATATAGTATTCCAATTCAAAAGTTTAAAATTAAAAAAAAATTCCTATGTGTCGTATTTTCTGAAAATTACCCATATATTCTACCTCGTAAAGAATTAATTTTTTAATATATTATTCTAGCTGCTTAAAAGCATTATTATTTGTGGTGAACAGATGAAATTTTATTGATATTTTATACGTGAATTTTTGACAATAACGGTGGTTTTGTTTTAATGTTCTTTTTATTTGAATTTCGCTTATCTCCCAATCGAAGGAAAGCGATCAACGACCTTTTTTGGCTTGTCTTTATTTTGATCTTCATTTAGATCACTGGTTGTGATTTTTAGCTTATAAATGAAGCTTACAGTGAAAACTTCTGTATTAGATTATTTTATCAAAACCAAAAAGAGTTTACTTGCATGTATGCAACTGGTGTAATTAAATTACATCAAATAATAAATTCCTCAATCACAAAACACCCCCCATGAAAAAACTATACCTACGTGCTTGACCCTTTTGTCTGATTTCTGGTCATAAATTTCTAAGAAGAAAACATTTCTAGGGATGAAAATAGGGGGATGGTCTTGTTAGAATCTGTCTTGAGATTTCCATAGTGCCTTTAAATTGGGCCTCCTTCAATTCGAATTTTTCTCTCTTACAAAATTTAGATATTTTTTCTAATTTATTATAAAAGCTTTTTTTTTTCCTTTAATCATCCTAAATGTTTCAACTAGCCTAATTGTTTAATTAATTTAATTATTGTAATTTGTTTTATTTTGTTATTTTTCAAATCAATCGTAAGAGAATCCGTGAACTAGGAATTTCTATATCAAATTTTCGTAGGATATTAAGAAGACAAATCTTTCACGTTGGAGGTAAGCAAATGTTTTTATTCAATCAATTTTGGTTGTGGTTAGGGAAAACGTGAAAGGTTTGCGCAGTTTTTTATATATACATTGTGACTTTTTTGTTCATTTATTTAAATGGCGGGCCACTATTCATTTCCCTCTTTGACTGGCCTGTCTGCCAAAACTCTTGATTTGGTCCGTTCTGGATGAAATTGAGATAACAAATGTAATTTTACTTACTGCTAATAAACAGAAACAACATATGACTATGTTTAATAGAGCATTGAATTCAAATGATCATCAGCTTAAAAAATGTTTAAACATGAGAAAAACTCTTGTATGACCAAATGTTCCATGTTTCCCCTAAATATGAAATATATTTAATTAGTAATATTATATTTCGTACACAAAATTAATTTATTTAGTTAGCTTTTGATTTTATTGTTTATTGATCATATTTGTTTCGATTTTTAACTCCTTGATTTTTGTTGTTATTATGTGTTTAAAATCAATAAGGCTTCTCAATTTTTTTTAATTAATAAGGCTTTTAAATTTCCAAATCAAAGTCGAAACAATTTCTTAAAATTGTAAATCGAAACTACATATAAAATTTTGACAGCTTTGTTTTTATTTTAAACGTGTGCATTTAATTTAATAAAATAGAAACAAATAAAAAGAATGAAAAATATATAAATAAATGACTGAAAAAATAATAACTCCGTTGTTATATCATCTTTTAAACAATTTGAGTATTAATAAATTATTTAAAAATAAGCAAATTTTTAGTTTAAAAGGTAAAATTTTTTTTTATTTGTTTAAAAAGATAATTATGCTCCATCCTTCGATCATGAGACTACTTAATATCTGTTCTTAAGGATCAAAATTCTTTTTTATTTTACTTTATTGTAAAAATGATATATTTAATGCTTTCATGTGATATGCTGCAGTTTTAAATGCCTAAAAGATGACTGAAATTGTCAATTCAATAAACAATTATTACTTTTGAACATGAATTTAAATAACTCCATACGTTTTGTTTGGCTATCTCATTTCGTATTATCGCAGTATTTAGAGCAGACAGTTGCTTGTGGGTGTTGATGATATAAGTAAAAGAAGCATAAATAAAAAAATTTCAGTTAATGCCCTCAATATTATATTTTTAAACTTCTCGCAAAAATATAGTAAAAAATAATAAAAATGTCGCAAAAAAATTTATATTAAGTAAAAACGAAACAAAAATGATATCGAAATATGCTGAATAACTAGTGAGGCATGTAGGATGAATGACATCGAAACCAATTTGATTGAATAATAAAACTAGAAGGTGTTTCTAAAATTCGGAAATTATTCAGACTTCAATTTTTTTTGTCACAAAATTTATCAGGGGCTATTCGTTAGATTTCAATATGGGTTATGTTTTTTCTTTGATGAAATATTAAACAATAACAAATATTTGTCTTTTAAAACCTTTCATTCTATAATAATCTTATAATAATTATTCTATAATTGTAATTCTAAAACTAATTGCTAATTGATATAAAGCTTTAGTGTGTTCCATTGATATATTGAATGTCTTCTATCGGCGAAACCCCGACATTATGATTAAAGTTTATTAAGGTAATTACGAATATTATAACCTAAAAACAGACTATTTTTAAAATATTTAATTAGAGAAATGTAGATTTTTCATCGTTTTATCATTATCAATCTTAAATAAGGTTTTATATCAGACAGTTAAATTTGCAGTCCTTGTGTTATATCTGGTCTAGCTTTGAATTTATTTTTGGCACATATACAAAGGCTGAAAATGAATAAGATCAGCTGAATTATGGTTTACTTCTAAATGAACTGAAGATACTTGTTATAAACGTTAAAAATGGTAATTTGGAAAGCATTTTTCAAGAATGTCAAGTATCTAAATAACTTAATTTAATAAAGTTAAAAAAAATTTTTTAAAAATTTCCGCAAGGCAGGTGTGTATATTTGGGGCTGATGATTATGAAATCTAACACAAAACTGTGAGATCGTGGGTTCTATTCCAGTTAATGTCAGTTTTTAATTATTATTTCTTAATACTGAAAAATATTTTTCTTATTTTTTTAAGTATGCATGTTAATAACTAATAATTTAACAATTATTTAAAAACTAGAAGGCTCCTCTCCCTGTTCATTTTGCTCACTAACCCTCGTGGTTGCTTCTGCATTCATTGCAGGTTAAGAGAAAAAACGGTTTACTTCCATTTTTTTTCTACAAAAATTACTACTGAATTACCATTTACATTTTGAAGATGATTAAATTTAGGCAAATCAATAAAATTGGCACCAATCAATAAAATTGGAAATTTTCCAATTTTATTTCCCATTTTTTCCAATGGAAAATTGGTACCTGCCGCTGAGTTTTTACTCAATAAAGACGGACTCAAGGGATTGAGCATTCTCCTCCGAATGAGGTGCACCGAGTTCGAATCCCCGTGATGGCTGATCGATATGAATTCCACACCCGGCTTTTACCGGCCACAGTGCTGACATGAAATATCCTCAATGGACAAAAATAATGGAAGAGCGGTACTAATTCATTTAGGTGAAACATAAAAAATCGATGCCAATGATGTTTAATTAATTAAGGGAATATATGCATATTAAAATAAAAGAAATAAGCTACGTTCTAGAAAACAAAAGTAATGGAGTAAAGGTATTTATTTTTCTAGAACAATAAAAAACCGTCGTACTATCATTGACGGGTTTTTCCGTAGTGTTAGAAAATATTTTTTCCAGTGGTAGCTAGGATAGTGCATTAATTTTTTAATGGAAAAGAATTAAAAGAAGTTTTTCCATCACTACTACATATTTTAACAGTAAATTATAGGTCATTAAGAGAAATGGTCATGTTCCAAAATCCTTATGAAGTTCTAAAATTTTTTGTTTAAAAAAAAAAAATCCGCTTTAACCTTAAAAAATTAATCGATTGGCGTCGAACGCTAAGGCACGGGGAATTCTGGATAAAATAGAAAATTTGAAACAGCAACTTCCATACATGTAGATTTTTTTACGAATCAACAATTAAAAAATGGAATGAAAAACATAGCCTTGAAATGGCTTCAGCATATAATTTTATTCACAATACTTCGAAATACTTTGTGTTTCAAGACACACAACCCTGTTAATGAATTTAATTATTTTTCTGAGCAAACTTATGTTCAAAATAAATATTATTTTATGCTTTTGCAACTTCTTCAGTATATTGGTGCAATGGCTGAATATTCGTTCTTCGTACGGGTTAAAAAAAGAAAAAAAAAAAAAAAAAACTAAGTAATCAATAAATGGATAATGACCAACACTACGAAATTTATGCACAAAAAAGTGAAACAGATATGCTTACACAGTTAGGTTAAAACTATTCCAGTTTTTTTACTTATTATTATTCACTGCTTTTCTTGATGGCTTTAAGTTATTAGATTAAGAAAAAACATGTTTTTAGAAGTTCATTCTATTAAAATGGAGATTAACGATGTTCAGTATGAATCAGCCTCTTGCTATTGTTTGAGGCCAATTCCCCTGACAGTAAAAAATTACCATAATACCATTTCCCGGTATTTATCCAATTCGATGAGCCATAAAAACCAATTTTCACAATACTTACAATAAAGGCTGGGATAGCCTGGTCGGTAGGGCGCTGGGCCCATGTACAAGAGATCGTGGGTTCGATCCTCACCGAAGGCTCCCCGTGTAGTAAATGGTGACTGATGCACGTTAAATCTGTCGAGTCTCAAAGTCCTCCATGTTCCCATAACAAATCAATTCCTCTGGGGGTACTGATCCAGGAGTTTCCTTGCCTTCTGGATTGGTTCAAAATTACAAGGCTACGGAGTTGAGCATTAGTAGTCGTAAACCCATGAAATTGGGTCGGCTGTTCAACGACGGTTATAAAATTAAAAAAAAAAAAAAAAAAGTTCCATCAAAACGTCCTCCACGAAGGTAAAAATTTCATCCAATATTTGATCCTGTAGTTCTCTTGTCTGATGGATTGGGTTCAAAATTACACTGAGTTGAATATTAGTAGTAGTAAACTCGAAATCGGGTGCGCTGCTAAATGTTATAAAATAAACTAATAATTTGGCCACGATAGCTTGATTGATGGTAGGGCTATGGATTCGTGTTCGTAAGAATGGGTGTTCGAATTAAGCCGGCCGAATAATACCCATGTATAAAATGGTGCATGTTAAATCTGTCGGGGTCATAAACTCTTCCAAGTTCTCATAACAATTCAATACCTCTGGGTACTGATCTAGGAGTTTCCTTGTCTTCTGGATTGGTTAAAAATTTCAAGACTAAGTAGTTAAACATTGGCTCAAAATTAAGTCAGTTTTTCAACGGTGATTATAAAAAAAAAAACTAATAATCAAATTGTATGTTCTTGTATTCTTTCTAACTCCTTGCATATTTTCTACACACCTTCATAATTTGATGTTTCTAAGTCCTACAGATTTTGAGCTGCAAAGCAAAATATCTTATAGGAAATTGGTTTTGATGATGTGATAGAAGATTCGCTTCTCAAAAAGCGCGAAAAGTTTTATTACCTTAAATTTTCGATAAAAATAATGTATATAAGCTTTTATAATTAATTTATATGTTTTTGACTGTTAAAATAAAATATTTTTTAAAAATTATTCAAAATTAAATTTTTTTTTCTCTAAATTTACTCATGAAGGGCCCCCAGATAATGACAGGCCCAGGGCCCCCTATAAACATAAAAACGGCTCTGCCATCTAGTTTATTAATTTTTAACCTCACTATTATTTATATTATATAAAGAACATTTTTCACTAGTAGAGATCTTCATTTATCAACCTGAAGTTTTTAATATTACACCTTGGGCAGTAATTGTATCTTTTGTTAATCTATAAAAGAAAATTTCTAAAACATAATTCTTCTGTAATTTTAATGGATTCAATTAAATTATCTTGAAATGACATCCGAATTCACA
This sequence comes from Parasteatoda lunata, assembly GCA_949128135.1. Classification (NCBI taxonomy): domain Eukaryota; kingdom Metazoa; phylum Arthropoda; class Arachnida; order Araneae; family Theridiidae; genus Parasteatoda; species Parasteatoda lunata. Next base: position 34,549,197 of record OX421978.1, read on the forward strand.
GTTAAAAATATTTGTGTGAACTTACATTTTTATAAGATAGATGATAAATTTTTAATTCGGTCTTCTTGTTGAAACTTGGAAGCATTGGAAACTAAAAGTAAAAAAATATGAATTAGTAAGAAAGTCATACTTAAAATAAGAGAGACAGGATTTAAAATATTAAAATCATATGATCCTCAACGGAATTAATTAAAAAAAAATGTTTTTTATTTCATGATTTAAATTAATTGGATAAAATTCGTTTTCTTTTTCAGTTAAATGGTATTTCACTTCCGTAAATTCTATTCAATCCCCGTAGCGAAAAAAGTAGATTTTCTTAATTCTTTCTTACAAATCTTTACATAAATTCAATGAGACTAGTCCATACTTTTAAACTTTTTGTCAGATTTCATAAAGCGAGTTTTTTAATGCATTTTTGAATCTGATTCCGAAAAGAACTTACGTTATTGTATATCACATCAAAGTTTAACAAAAATGGTTATTTTAATCAATGTAAACAAAAATCAACTATTGTTTAAAAGATGGGTGAAATTTTTTCTTGAAACAATTTCGTTATGAATGCGTCGAAAATTAGTCCAATTTATCTACAAAAGAAAAAAATTTATTAAATGGACTGACTGAGAAAACTTTTTGTTTATAACTAAATGCTCTACTGACTTTCTCTACAATTAGAAAGCAGTTTTTTTTTGCAACAAAGCTAATTTTGGAGTTCAATTGTTTTACATATAGTATTTGAAGAACAACGTGTTGCTAGAGGAAAAGTAAGCAAGCAGTCGTGGCCGAATGGTTAAGGTGATGGACTTGAAATCCATTGGGATTTTTCCGCATAGGTTCAAATCCTACCGGCTGCGTTAAACTTTAAAGCTTAGTCAGTAGCATACATCTACGTTTATGTGTCAAAAAAAAAAAAAAAATAAATAACTTTCACGAAAAATAAAATAAAAAAATACTTAGGTTCTATTAAATGAGTTACAAAGAAAAATAAGCTCTATTGTTTACTTTTCAAAAAATGGTTTCAAATAACCTTGAAATTGAAATTTTTACTTAAAACAACAAGTTCATTATGAATGTGTCGAAAGTTTGCCAAATTTATCTAAAAAATTTTTTTTTATTAAATAAACTGACTGAGAAAGCTTTTTGTTTATTACTAAATGCTTAACAAAAGTAGCAATTAGAAGACGAAGAATTTCTCTACAATTAGAAAGCAAATTTTTATGCAACAAAGCTAATTTTGGAGTTCAATTGTTTTACATGTAGTATTTGAAGACCAACATGTTGCTAGAGAAAGAGTAAACAAGCAGTTGTGGCCGAATGGTTAAGGCGATGGTCTTGAAATCCATTGGAATCTTCCCGCGTAGGTACGAATTCTACCGACTGCGAAAAAGAATCATTTGGTTCTAAATTTTTATTTAATTTTCATTCCAGTTTTGCGAAGCTTAAGGAACAGATATAAAATAATGCTGAGCAGTCGTGGCCGAGTGGTTAAGGCGATGGTCTTGAAGTCCATAGGGATTTTAGCGCGTAAGTTCGAATCCTAACGGCTGCGCTAAATTTTGAAGGTTAGTCAGTAGCTTACAGCTAAGATTTTGAGACAAAAAAAAAATTCACGAAAAAATACATAGGTTCTATTAGTTGAGTTAAAACAAAAAATAAGCTCTATTGTTTACTTTTCGCCAAATGGTTTCAAACAATCTTGAAATAGATATTTTTACTTAAAATAACAATTTCGTTCGGAATGGGTCGAAAATTTTCCCAATTTATCTACAAAAGAAACATTTTATTAAATGGACTGACTGAGATAGCTTTTTCTTAAATACTAAATGCATAACAAAAGTAGCAATCAGAAGACGAAGAATTTCTCTACAATTAGAAAGCAAATTTTTATGCAACAAAGCTAATTTTGGAGTTCAATTGTTTTACATGTAGTATTTGAAGATGAACGTGTTGATACAGGAAAAGTAAACAAGCAGTCGTGGCTGAGTGGTTAAGACGATGGACTTGAAATCCATTGGGATTTTTCCGCATAGGTTTAGATCCTACCGGCTGCGTTAAACTTTAAAGCTTAGTCAGTAGCATACATCTAAGTTTTTGTGACAAAAAAAAAAAAATAACTTTCACGAAAAATAAAATAAAAAAATACATAGGTTCTATGAAATGAGTTACAAAGAAAAATAAGCTCTATTGTTTACTTTTCAAACAATGGTTTCAAATAACCTTGAAATTGAAATTTTTACTTAAAACAACAAGTTCGTTAGGAATGTGTCGAAACTTTTCCCAATTTATCTACAAAAGAAAAATTTTATTAAATGGACTGATTGAGATAGCTTTTTGTTGATTACTAATTGCATAACAAAAGTAGCAATCAGAAGACGAAGAATTTCTCTACAATGAGAAAGCAAATTTTTATGCAACAAAGCTAATTTTGGAGTTCAATTGTTTTACATGTAGTATTTGAAGATGAACGTGTTGATAGAGGAAAAGTAAACAAGCAGTCGTGGCTGAGTGGTTAAGACGATGGACTTGAAATCCATTGGGATTTTTCCGCATAGGTTTAGATCCTACCGGCTGCGTTAAACTTTAAAGCTTAGTCAGTAGCATACATCTAAGTTTTTGTGACAAAAAAAAAAATAATAACTTTCACGAAAAATAAAATAAAAAAATACATAGGTTCTATGAAATGAGTTACAAAGAAAAATAAGCTCTATTGTTTACTTTTCAAACAATGGTTTCAAATAACCTTGAAATTGAAATTTTTACTTAAAACAACAAGTTCGTTAGGAATGTGTCGAAACTTTTCCCAATTTATCTACAAAAGAAAAATTCTATTAAATGGACTGATTGAGATAGCTTTTTGTTGATTACTAATTGCATAACAAAAGTAGCAATCAGAAGACGAAGAATTTCTCTACAATGAGAAAGCAAATTTTTATGCAACAAAGCTAATTTTGGAGTTCTATTGTTTTACATGTAGTATTTGAAGACCAACGTGTTGCTAGAGGAAAAGTAAACAAGCAGTCGTGGCTGAGTGGTTAAGGCGATGGACTTGAAATCCATTGGGATTTTTCCGCATAGGTTTAGATCCTACCGGCTGCGTTAAATTTTAAAGCTTAGTCAGTAGCATACATCTGAGTTTTTGTGACAAGAAAAAAAAAAAAATAACTTTCACGAAAAATAAAATAAAAAAATACATTGGTTCTATTAGTTGAGTTAAAAAGATAAATAAGCTCCATCATTTACTTTTCAAAATATGAGTGGAATTAAACATGAAATTGAAATTTTTACTTAAAACATAAATTTCGTTATGGATGTGTCGAAAATTTGCCAAATTTATCTACAAAAAAAAGTTTATTAAATGGTCTGACTGAGAAAGCTTTTTCTTGAATACTAAATGCATAACAAAAGTAGCACTCAGAAGACGAGGACTTTCTCTTCAATTAGAAAGCAGTTTTTTATGCAACAAAGTTTATTTTGGAGTTCAAATGTTTTACATGTAGTATTTGAAGATGAACGTGTTGATAGAGGAAAGGTAAACAAGCAGTCGTGGCCGTGTGGTTAAGGCGATGGACTTGAAATCCAAAGGAATTTTCCCGCGTAGGTTCAAATCCTGCCGGCTGCGGAAAAGAATCAAATGATTAATAACTTTTATTAAATTTTCATACTAGTTTTGAACAGCTAAGGGAAGAGATATAAGATAAGGCTGAGCAGTCGTGACCGAGTGGTTAAGGCGATGGAATTGAAATCCATTGTGATTTTCCCGCGTACGTTCGAATCCTACCGGCTGCGTTAAATTTTATAACTTAAGTCAGTAGCTTACATCGAAGTTTTTGTGTCAAAAAAAAAAAAATAAATAAATAAATAACTTTCACGGAAAATAAAATAAAAAATACATTGGTTCTATTAGTTGAGTTAAAAAAATAAATAAGCTCCATCATTTACTTTTCAAAAAATGAGTGGAATTAAATATGAAACTGATATTTTTACTTAAAACATAAATTTCGTTATAAATGTGTCGAAAGTTTGCCAAATTTATCTACAAAATTTTTTTTTATTAAATAAACTGACTGAGAAAGCTTTTTGTTGATTACTAAATGCTTAACAAAAATAGCACTCAGAAGACGAGGACTTTCTCTTCAATTAGAAAGCAGTTTTTTATGCAACAAAGCTTATTTTGCAGTTCAATTGTTTTACATGTAGAATTTGAAGACCAACGTGTTGGTAGAGGAAAGATAAACAAGCAGTCGTGGCCGAGTGGTTAACGCGATGGACTTGAAATCCATTGGGAATTCCCCGCGTAGGTTCGAATCCGACCGGCTGCGTTACATTTTAAAGCTTAGTCAATAGCTTGCTTCTTAGTTTTTGTGACAAACAAATGAATTCACAAAAAAAAAAAAAAAATTACATTGATTCTATTAGTTGAGTTACAACGAAGAATAAGCTCTATTGTTTACTTTTCGCAAAATGGTTTCAAACAATCTTGAAATTGATATTTTTACTTAAAACATTAATTTCGTTAGGAATGTGTCGAAACTTTTTCCAATTTATCTACAAAAGAATCATTTTATTAAATTCACTGACTGAGATAGCTGTTTGTTGATTACTAAATGCATAACAAAAGCAGCAATCAGAAGACGAAGACTTTCTCTACAATTAGAATGCAGTTTTTTTTGCAACAAAGCTAATTTTGAAGTTCAATTGTTTTACATGTAGTATTTAAAGAGGAACGTGTTGATAGAGGAAAACTGAACAAGCAGTCGTGGCCGAGTGGTTAAGGCGATGGACTTGAAATCCATTGGGATTTTCCCGCGTAGGTTCGAATCCTGCCGGCTGCGTTAAATTTTAGAACTTAAGTCAGTAACTTACATCGAAGTTTTTGTGTCAAAAAAAAATAATTATAACTTTCACGAAAAATAAAATAAAAAAATACATAGGTTCTATTAGTTGAGTTAAAAAGATAAATAAGCTCCATGATTTACTTTTCAAAAAATGAGTGGAATTAAACGTGAAATTGAAATTTTTACTTAAAACATAAATTTCGTCATGAATGTGCCGAAAATTTGCCAAATTTATCTACAAAATTTTTTTTATTAAACGGACTGACTGAGAAAGCTTTTTGTTGATTACTAAATGCATAACAAAAGTAGCACTCAGAAGACGAGGACTTTCTCTTCAATTAGAAAGCAGTTTTTTATGCAACAAAGCTTATTTTGAAGCTCAGTTGTTTTACATGTAGAATTTTAAGACCAACATGTTGCTAGAGAAAAGTAAACAAGCAGTCGTGGCCGAAAGGTTAAGGCGATGGACTCGAAATCCGTTGTGATTTTTCCGCGTAGGTTCGAATCCTACAGGCTGCGTTAAGTTTTAAAGCTTAGTAAATAGCTTGCTTCTCAGTTTTTGTGACAAAAAAATAAATTCACGAAAAATAAAATCAAAAAATATATTCGTTCTATTAGTTGAGTTACAACGAAGAATAAGCTCTATTGTTTACTTTTCGCAAAATGGTTTCAAACAATCTTCAAATTGATATTTTTACTTCAAACAACAATTTCGTTAGGAATGTGTCGAAACTTTTTCCAATTTATCTACAAAAGAAACATTTCATTAATTGGACTGATTGAGTTGGGTTTTTGTTGATTACTAAATGCATAACAAAAGTAGCAATCAGAAGACGAAGACTTTCTCTACAATTAGAAAACAGTTTTTTTTTGCTACAAAGCTAATTTTGGAGTTTAATTGTTTTAAATGTAGTATTTGAAGAGGAACGTGTTGATAGAGGAAAGGTAAACAAGCAGTCGTGGCCGAGTGGTTAAGGCGAGGGATTTGAAATCCATTGGGATTTTCCCGCATAGGATCGAATCCGGCCGGCTGCGGTAAATTTTAGAACTTAAGTCAGTAGCTTACATCAAAGTTTTTGTGTCAAAAAAAAAATAATAATAATAACTTTCACGAAAAATAAAATAAAAAAATACATAGGTTCTATTAGTTGAGTTAAGAAGATAAATAAGCTCCATCATTTACTTTTCAAAAAATGAGTGGAATTAAACTTGAAATTGAAATTTTTACTTAAAACATAAATTTCGTTATGAATGTGTCGAAAATTTGCCAAATTTATCTACAAATTTTTTTTTTAATTAAATGGACTGACTGAGAAAGCTTTTTTTTGAATACTAAATGCATAACAAGAGTAGCACTCATAAGACGGGGACTTTCTCTTCAATTAGAAAGCAGTTTTTTATGCAACAAAGCTTATTTTGGAGTTCAATTGTTTTACATGTAGTATTTGAAGATGAACGTGTTGGTAGAAGAAAGATAAACAAGCAGTCGTGGCCGAGTGGTTAAGGCGATGGACTCGAAATCCATTGGGACTTTCCCGTGTAGGTTCGAATCCTATCGGCTGCGTTACATTTTAAAGCTTAGTCAATAGCTTGCATCTTAGTTTTTGTGACAAACAAATGAATTCACAAGAAATAAAATAAAAATTACATTGATTCTATTAGTTGAGTTACAACGAAGAATAAGCTTTATTGTTTACTTTTCGCAAAATGGTTTCAAACAATCTTGAAATTGATATTTTTACTTAAAACAACAATTTTGTTAGGAATGTGTCGAAACTTTTCCCAATTTATCTACAAAAGAAATATTTTATTAAATGGACTGACTGAGTTAGGTTTTTGTTGATTACTGAATGCATAACAAAAGTAGCAATAAGAAGACGAAGACTTTCTCTACAATTAGAAAGCAGTTTTTTTTGTAACAAAGCTAATTTTGGAGTTCAATTGTTTTACATGTAGTATTTGAAAAGAAACGTGTTGATAGAGGAAAGGTAAAAAAGCAGTCGTGGCCAAGTGGTTAAGGCGATGGACTTGAAATCCATTAGGTTTTTCCCTCGTAGGTTCGAATCCTGCCGGCTGCGTTAAATTTTAGAACTTAAGTCAGTAGCTTACATCGAAGTTTTTGTGTCAAAAAAAATAATAATAATAACTTTCACGAAAAATAAAATAAAAATACATAGGTTCTATTAGTTGAGTTAAAAAGATAAATAAGCTTCAACATTTACTTTTCAAAAAATGAGTGGAATTAAACTTGAAATTGAAATTTTTACTTAAAACATAAATTTCGTTATGAATGTGTCGAAAATTTGCCAAATTTATCTACAAAATTTTTTTTTAATTAAATGGACTGACTGAGAAAGCTTTTTTTTGAATACTAAATGCATAACAAGAGTAGCACTCATAAGACGAGGAAATTCTCTTCAATTAGAAAGCAGTTTTTTATGCAACAAAGCTTATTTTGGAGTTCAATTGTTTTACATGTAGTATTTGAAGATGAACGTGTTGATAGAGGAAGGTAAACAAGCAGTCGTGGCCGAGTGGTTAAGGCTATGGACTTGAAATCCATTGGGATTTTCCCGCGTAGGTTCGAATCCTGCCGGCTGCGTTAAATTTTAGAACTTAAGTCAGTAGCTTACATCGAAGTTTTTGTTTCAAAAAAAAATAATAACTTTCACGAAACATAAAATAAAAATACATAGGCTCTATTAGTTGAGTTAAAAAGATAAATAAGCTCCAACATTTACTTTTCAAAAAATGAGTGGAATTAAACTTGAAATTGAAATTTTTACTTAAAACATAAATTTCATTATGAATGTGTCGAAAATTTGCCAAATTCATCTACAAATTTTTTTTTTAATTAAATGGACTGACTGAGAAAGCTTTTTTTTGAATACTAAATGCATAACAAGAGTAGCACTCATAAGACGAGGACTTTCTCTTCAATTAGAAAGCAGTTTTTTATGCAACAAAGCTTATTTTGGAGTTCAATTGTTTTACATGTAGTATTTGAAGATGAACGTGTTGGTAGAGGAAAGATAAACAAGCAGTCGTGGCCGAGTGGTTAAGGCGATGGACTCGATATCCATTGGGACTTTCCCGTGTAGTTTCGAATCCTAACGGCTGCGTTACATTTTAAAGCTTAGTCAATAGCTTGCATCTTAGTTTTGGTGACAAACAAATGAATTCACAAAAAATAAAATAAAAATTACATTGATTCTATTAGTTGCGTTACAACGAAGAATAAGCTTTATTGTTTACTTTTCGCAAAATGGTTTCAAACAATCTTGAAATTGATATTTTTACTTAAAACAACAATTTTGTTAGGAATGTGTCGAAACTTTTCCCAATTTATCTACAAAAGAAATATTTTATTAAATGGACTGACTGAGTTAGGTTTTTGTTGATTACTGAATGCATAACAAAAGTAGCAATCAGAAGACGAAGACTTTCTCTACAATTAGAAAGCAGTTTTTTTTGTAACAAAGCTAATTTTGGAGTTCAATTGTTTTACATGTAGTATTTGAAGATGAACGTGTTGATAAAGGAAAGGTAAAAAAGCAGTCGTGGCCGAGTGGTTAAGGCGATGGACTTGAAATCCATTAGGTTTTTCCCTCGTAGGTTCGAAACCTGCCGGCTGCGTTAAATTTTAGAACTTAAGTCAGTAGCTTACATCGAAGTTTTTGTGTCAAAAAAAAAAATAATAATAACTTTCACGAAAAATAAAATAAAAAAATACATTGGTTCTATTAGTTGAGTTAAGAAGATAAATAAGCTCCATCATTTACTTTTCAAAAAAAGAGTGGAACTAAACATGAAATTGAAATTTTTACTTAAAACATAAATTTCGTTATGAATGTGTCGAAAATTTGCCAAATTTATCTACAAAATTTTTTTTTATTAAATGGACTGACTGAGAAAGCTTTTTGTTGATTACTAAATGCTTAACAAATGTAGCACTCAGAAGACGAGGACTTTCTCTTCAATTACAAAGCAGTTTTTTTTGCAACAAAGCTAATTTTGGAGTTCAATTGTTTTACATGTAGTATTTGAAGAGAAACGTACTATTAGTTGTGTTAAGAAGATAAATAAGCACCATCATTTACTTTTCAAAAAATGAGTGGTATTAAACAGGAAATTGAAATTTTTACTTAAAACATAAATTTCGTTTTGGATGTGTCGAAAATTTGCCAAATTTATCTACAAAATTTTTTTTTATTAAATGGACTGACTGAGAAAGCTTTTTGTTGATTACTAAATGCATAACAAAAGTAGCACTCAGAAGACGAGGACTTTCTCTTCAATTAGAAAGCAGTTTTTTATGCAACAAAGCTTATTTTGGAGCTCAGTTGTTTTACATGTAGAATTATAAGACCAACATGTTGCTAGAGAAAAGAAAACAAGCAGTCGTGGCCGAGAGGTTAAGGCGATGGACTCGAAATCCGTTGTGATTTTTCCGCGTAGGTTCGAATCCTACAGGCTGCGTTAAGTTTTAAAGCTTAGTCAATAGCTTGCTTCTCAGTTTTTGTGACAAAAAAATAAATTCACGAAAAATAAAATCAAAAAATATATTCGTTCTATTAGTTGAGTTACAACGAAGAATAAGCTCTATTGTTTACTTTTCGCAAAATGGTTTCAAACAATCTTCAAATTGATATTTTTACTTAAAACAACAATTTCGTTAGGAATGTGTCGAAACTTTTTCCAATTTATCTACAAAAGAAACATTTCATTAATTGGACTGACTGAGTTGGGTTTTTGTTGATTACTAAATGCATAACAAAAGTAGCAATCAGAAGACGAAGACTTTCTTTACAATTAGAAAGCAGTTTTTTTTTGTAACAAAGCTAATTTTGGAGTTCAATTGTTTTACATGTAGTATTTGAAGAGAAACGTGTTGATAGAGGAAAGGTAAAAAAGCAGTCGTGGCCGAGTGGTTAAGGCGATGGACTTGAAATCCATTAGGTTTTTTCCTCGTAGGTTCGAATCCTCCCGGCTGCGTTAAATTTTAGAACTTAAGTCAGTAGCTTACATCGAAGTTTTTGTGTCAAAAAAAAATAAATAATAATAACTTTCACGAAAAATAAAATAAAAAAATACATTGGTTCTATTAGTTGAGTTAAGAAGATAAATAAGCTCCATCATTTACTTTTCAAAAAAAGAGTGGAATTAAATATGAAATTGAAATTTTTACTTAAAACATAAATTTCGTTATGAATGTGTCGAAAATTTGCCAAATTTATCTACAAAATTTTTTTTTATTAAATGGACTGACTGAGAAAGCTTTTTGTTGATTACTAAATGCTTAACAAATGTAGCACTCATAAGACGAGGACTTTCTCTTCAATTAGAAAGCATTTTTTTATGCAACAAAGTTTATTTTGGAGTTCAATTGTTTTACATGTAGTATTTGAAGATGAGCGTGTTGATAGAGTAAGGTAAACAAGCAGTCGTGGCCGAGTGGTTAAGGCGATGGGCTTGAAATCCATTGGGATTTTCCCGCGTAGGTTCGAATCCTGCCGGCTGCGTTAAATTTTAGAACTTAAGTCAGTAGCTTACATCGAAGTTTTTGTGTCAAAAAAAAATAATAACTTTCACGAAACATAAAATAAAAATACATAGGCTCTATTAGTTGAGTTAAAAAGATAAATAAGCTCCAACATTTACTTTTCAAAAAATGAGCGGAATTAAACTTGAAATTGAAATTTTTATATAAAACATAAATTTCGTTATGAATGTGTCGAAAATTTGCCAAATTTATCTACAAAATTTTTTTTTAATTAAATGGACTGACTGAGAAAGCTTTTTTTTGAATACTAAATGCATAAAAAGAGTAGCACTCATAAGACGAGGACTTTCTCTTCAATTAGAAAGCAGTTTTTTATGCAACAAAGCTTATTTTGGAGTTCAATTGTTTTACATGTAGTATTTGAAGATGAACGTGTTGGTAGAGGAAAGATGAACAAGCAGTCGTGGCCGAGTGGTTAAGGCGATGGACTCGAAATCCATTGGGATTTTCCCGCGTAGGTTCGAATCCTATCGGTTGCGTTACATTTTAAAGCTTAGTCAATAGCTTGCATCTTAGTTTTTGTGACAAACAAATGAATTCACAAAAAATAAAATAAAAATTACATTGATTCTATTAGTTGAGTTACAACGAAGAACAAGCTTTATTGTTTACATTTCGCAAAATGGTATCAAACAATCTTGAAATTGATATTTTTACTTAAAACAACAATTTTGTTAGGAATGTGTCGAAACTTTTCCCAATTTATCTACAAAAGAAATATTTTATTAAATGGACTGACTGAGTTAGGTTTTTGTTGATTACTGAATGCATAACAAAAGTAGCAATCAGAAGACGAAGTCTTTCTCTACAATTAGAAAGCAGTTTTTTTTGTAACAAAGCTAATTTTGGAGTTCAATTGTTTTACATGTAGTATTTGAAGAGAAACGTGTTGATAGAGGAAAGGTAAAAAAGTAGTCGTGGCCGAGTGGTTAAGGCGATGGACTTGAAGTCCATTAGGTTTTTCCCTCGTAGGTTCGAATCCTGCCGGCTGCGTTAAGTTTTAGAACTTAAGTCAGTAGCTTCCATCGAAGTTTTTGTGTCAAAAAAAATAATAATAATAACTTTCACGAAACATAAAATAAAAATACATAGGTTCTATTAGTTGAGTTAAAAAGATAAATAAGCTCCAACATTTACTTTTCAAAAAATGTGTGGAATTAAACTTGAAATTGAAATTTTTACTTAAAACATAAATTTCGTTATGAATGTGTCGAAAATTTGCCAAATTTATCTACAAATTATTTTTTTAATTAAATGGACTGACTGAGAAAGCTTTTTTTTTAATACTAAATGCATAACAAGAGTAGCACTCATAAGACGAGGACTTTCTCTTCATTTAGAAAGCATTTTTTTATGCAACAAAGTTTATTTTGGAGTTCAATTGTTTTACATGTAGTATTTGAAGATGAACGTGTTGGTAGAGGAAAGATGAACAAGCAGTCGTGGCCGAGTGGTTAAGGCGATGGACTCGAAATCCATTGGGATTTTCCCGCGTAGGTTCGAATCCTATCGGCTGCGTTACATTTTAAAGCTTAGTCAATAGCTTGCTTCTTAGTTTTTGTGACAAACAAATGAATTCACAAAAAATAAAATAAAAATTACATTGATTCTATTAGTTGAGTTACAACGAAGAATAAGCTCTATTGTTTACTTTTCGCAAAATGGTTTCAAACTATCTTGAAATTGATATTTTTACTTAAAACAACAATTTTGTTAGGAATCTGTCGAAACTTTTCCCAATTTATCTTCAAAAGAAATATTTTATTAAATGGACTGACTGAGTTAGGTTTTTGTTGATTACTGAATGCATAACAAAAGTAGCAATCAGAAGACGAGGACTTTCTCTACAATTAGAGAGCAGTTTTTTTTGTAACAAAGCTAATTTTGGAGTTCAATTGTTTTACATGTAGTATTTGAAGAGAAACGTGTTGATAGAGGAAAGGTAAAAAAGCAGTCGTGGCCGAGTGGTTAAGGCGATGGACTTGAAATCCATTAGGTTTTTCCCGCGTAGGTTCGAATCCTGCCGGCTGCGTTAAATTTTAGAACTTAAGTCAGTAGCTTACATCGAAGTTTTTGTGTCAAAAAAAATAATAATAATAACTTTCACGAAAAATAATATAAAAAAATACATTGGTTCTATTAGTTGAGTTAAGAAGATAAATAAGCTCCATCATTTACTTTTCAAAAAAAGAGTGGAATTAAACATGAAATTGAAATTTTTACTTAAAACATAAATTTCGTTATGAATGTGTCGAAAATTTGCCAAATTTATCTACAATTTTTTTTTTTATTAAATGGACTGACTGAGAAAGTTTTTTGTTGATTACTAAATGCATAACAAAAGTAGCACTCATAAGACGAGGACATTTCTCTTCAATTAGAAAGCTGTTTTTTATGCAACAAAGCTTATTTTGGAGTTCAATTATTTTAGATGTAGTATTTGAAGATGAACATGTTGGTAGAGGTAGGTAAAAAAGCAGTCGAGGCCGAGTGGTTAAGGCGATGGACTTGAAATCCATTGGGATTTTCCCGCGTAGATTCGAATCCTGCCGGCTGCGTTAAATTTTAGAACTTAAGTCAGTAGCTTACATCGAAGTTTTTGTGTCAAAAAAAATAATAACATTCACGAAACATAAAATAAAAATACATAGGTTCTAATAGTTGAGTTAAAAAGATAAATAAGCTCCAACATTTACTTTTCAAAAAATGAGTGGAATTAAACTTGAAATTGAAATTTTTACTTAAAACATAAATTTCGTTATGAATGTGTCGAAAATTTGCCAAATTTATCTACAAATTTTTTTTTTAATTAAATGGACTGACTGAGAAAGCTTTTTTTTGAATACTAAATGCATAACAAGAGTAGCACTCATAAGACGAGGACTTTCTCTTCATTTAGAAAGCATTTTTTTATGCAACAAAGCTTATTTTGGAGTTCATCTGTTTTACATGTAGTATTTGAAGATGAACGTGTTGGTAGAGGAAAGATGAACAAGCAGTCGTGGCCGAGTGGTTAAGGCGATGGACTCGAAATCCATTGGGATTTTCCCGCGTAGGTTCGAATCCTATCGGCTGCGTTACATTTTAAAGCTTAGTCAATAGCTTGCTTCTTAGTTTTTGTGACACACAAATGAATTCACAAAAAATAAAATAAAAATTACATTGATTCTATTAGTTGAGTTACAACGAAGAATAAGCTCTATTGTTTACTTTTCGCAAAATGGTTTCAAACTATCTTGAAATTGATATTTTTACTTAAAACAACAATTTTGTTAGGAATGTGTCGAAACTTTTCCCAATTTATCTACAAAAGAAATATTTTATTAAATGGACTGACTGAGTTAGGTTTTTGTTGATTACTAAGTGCATAACAAAAGTAGCAATCAGAAGACGAAAACTTTCTCTACAGTTAGAAAGCAGTTTTTTTTGCAACAAAGCTAATTTTGGAGTTCAATTGTTTTACATGTAGTATTTGAAGATGAACGTGTTGATAGAGGAAGGTAAACAAGCAGTCGTGGCCGAGTGGTTAAGGCGATGGACTTGAAATCCATTGGGATTTTCCCGCGTAGGTTCGAATCCTGCCGGCTGCGTTAAATTTTAGAACTTAAGTCAGTAGCTTACATCGAAATTTTTGTGTCAAAAAAAAATAATAACTTTCACGAAACATAAAATAAAAATACATAGGTTCTATTCGTTGAGTTAAAAAGATAAATAAGCTCCAACATTTACTTTTCAAAAAATGAGTGGAATTAAACTTGAAATTGAAATTTTTATTTAAAACATAAATTTCGTTATGAATGTGTCGAAAATTTGCCAAATTTATCTACAAAATTTTTTTTTAATTAAATGGACTGACTGAGAAAGCTTTTTTTTGAATACTAAATGCATAAAAAGAGTAGCACTCATAAGACGAGGACTTTCTCTTCAATTAGAAAGCAGTTTTTTATGCAACAAAGCTTATTTTGGAGTTCAATTGTTTTACATGTAGTATTTGAAGATGAACGTGTTGGTAGAGGAAAGATAAACAAGCAGTCGTGGCCGAGTAGTTAAGGCGATGGACTCGAAATCCATTGGGACTTTCCCGCGTAGGTTCGAATCCTATCGGTTGCGTTACATTTTAAAGCTTAGTCAATAGTTTGCATCTTAGTTTTTGTGACAAACAAATGAATTCAAAAAAAATAAAATAAAAATTACATTGATTCTATTAGTTGAGTTACAACGAAGAATAAGCTTTATTGTTTACTTTTCGCAAAATGGTTTCAAACAATCTTGAAATTGATATTTTTACTTAAAACAACAATTTTGTTAGGAATGTGTCGAAACTTTTCCCAATTTATCTACAAAAGAAATATTTTATTAAATGGACTGACTGAGTTAGGTTTTTGTTGATTACTGAATGCATAACAAAAGTAGCAATCAGAAGACGAAGACTTTCTCTACAATTAGAAAGCAGTTTTTTTTGTAACAAAGCTAATTTTGGAGTTCAATTGTTTTACATGTAGTATTTGAAGAGAAACGTGTTGATAGAGGAAAGGTAAAAAAGCAGTCGTGGCCGAGTGGTTAAGGCGATGGACTTGAAATCCATTAGGTTTTTCCCTCGTAGGTTCGAATCCTGCCGGCTGCGTTAAATTTTAGAACTTAAGTCAGTAGCTTACATCGAAGTTTTTTTGTCAAAAAAAATAATAATAATAACTTTCACGAAAAATAAAATAAAAAAATACATTGGTTCTATTAGTTGAGTTAAAAAGATAAATAAGCTCCAACATTTACTTTTCAAAAAATGAGTGGAATTAAACTTGAAATTGAAATTTTTACTTAAAACATAAATTTCGTTATGAATGTGTCGAAAATTTGCGAAATTTATCTACAAATTTTTTTTTTTAATTAAATGGACTGACTGAGAAAGCTTTTTTTTGAATACTAAATGCATAACAAGAGTAGCACTCAAAAGACGAGGACTTTCTCTTCATTTAGAAAGCATTTTTTTATGCAACAAAGTTTATTTTGGAGTTCAATTGTTTTACATGTAGTATTTGAAGATGAACGTGTTGATAGAGTAAGGTAAACAAGCAGTCGTGGCCGAGTGGTTAAGGCGATGGGCTTGAAATCCATTGGGATTTTCCCGCGTAGGTTCGAATCCTGCCGGCTGCGTTAAATTTTAGAACTTAAGTCAGTAGCTTACATCGAAGTTTTTGAGTCAAAAAAAAAATAATAACTTTCACGAAACATAAAATAAAAATACATCGGCTCTATTAGTTGAGTTAAAAAGATAAAAAAGCTCCAACATTTACTTTTCAAAAAATGAGTGGAATTAAACTTGAAATTGAAATTTTTACTTAAAACATAAATTTCGTTATGAATGTGTCGAAAATTTGCCAAATTTATCTACAAAATTTTTTTTTAATTAAATGGACTGACTGAGAAAGCTTTTTTTTGAATACTAAATGCATAAAAAGAGTAGCACTCATAAGACGAGGACTTTCTCTTCAATTAGAAAGCAGTTTTTTATGCAACAAAGCTTATTTTGGAGTTCAATTGTTTTACATGTAGTATTTGAAGATGAACGTGTTGGTAGAGGAAAGATAAACAAGAAGTCGTGGCCGAGTGGTTAAGGCGATGGACTCGAAATCCATTGGGACTTTCCCGCGTAGGTTCGAATCCTATCGCTTGCGTTACATTTTAAAGCTTAGTCAATAGCTTGCATCTTAGTTTTTGTGACAAACAAATGAATTCACAAAAAATAAAATAAAAATTACATTGATTCTATTAGTTGAGTTACAACGAAGAACAAGCTTTATTGTTTACTTTTCGCAAAATGGTTTCAAACAATCTTGAAATTGATATTTTTACTTAAAACAACAATTTTGTTAGGAATGTGTCGAAACTTTTCCCAATTTATCTACAAAAGAAATATTTTATTAAATGGACTGACTGAGTTAGGTTTTTGTTGATTACTGAATGCATAACAAAAGTAGCAATCAGAAGACGAAGTCTTTCTCTACAATTAGAAAGCAGTTTTTTTTGTAACAAAGCTAATTTTGGAGTTCAATTGTTTTACATGTAGAATTTGAAGAGAAACGTGTTGATAGAGGAAAGGTAAAAAAGTAGTCGTGGCCGAGTGGTTAAGGCGATGGACTTGAAATCCATTAGGTTTTTCCCTCGTAGGTTCGAATCCTGCCGGCTGCGTTAAATTTTAGAACTTAAGTCAGTAGCTTCCATCGAAGTTTTTGTGTCAAAAAAAATAATAATAATAACTTTCACGAAAAATAAAATAAAAAAATACATTGGTTCTATTAGTTGAGTTAAAAAGATAAATAAGCTCCAACATTTACTTTTCAAAAAATGAGTGGAATTAAACTTGAAATTGAAATTTTTACTTAAAACATAAATTTCGTTATGAATGTGTCGAAAATTTGCGAAATTTATCTACAAATTTTTTTTTTTAATTAAATGGACTGACTGAGAAAGCTTTTTTTTGAATACTAAATGCATAACAAGAGTAGCACTCAAAAGACGAGGACTTTCTCTTCATTTAGAAAGCATTTTTTTATGCAACAAAGTTTATTTTGGAGTTCAATTGTTTTACATGTAGAATTTGAAGAGAAACGTGTTGATAGAGGAAAGGTAAAAAAGTAGTCGTGGCCGAGTGGTTAAGGCGATGGACTTGAAATCCATTAGGTTTTTCCCTCGTAGGTTCGAATCCTGCCGGCTGCGTTAAATTTTAGAACTTAAGTCAGTAGCTTCCATCGAAGTTTTTGTGTCAAAAAAAATAATAATAATAACTTTCACGAAACATAAAATAAAAATACATAGGTTCTATTAGTTGAGTTAAAAAGATAAATAAGCTCCAACATTTACTTTTCAAAAAATGTGTGGAATTAAACTTGAAATTGAAATTTTTACTTAAAACATAAATTTCGTTATGAATGTGTCGAAAATTTGCCAAATTTATCTACAAATTTTTTTTTTAATTAAATGGACTGACTGAGAAAGCTTTTTTTTTAATACTAAATGCATAACAAGAGTAGCACTCATAAGACGAGGACTTTCTCTTCATTTAGAAAGCATTTTTTTATGCAACAAAGTTTATTTTGGAGTTCAATTGTTTTACATGTAGTATTTGAAGATGAACGTGTTGGTAGAGGAAAGATGAACAAGCAGTCGTGGCCGAGTGGTTAAGGCGATGGACTCGAAATCCATTGGGATTTTCCCGCGTAGGTTCGAATCCTATCGGCTGCGTTACATTTTAAAGCTTAGTCAATAGCTTGCTTCTTAGTTTTTGTGACAAACAAATGAATTCACAAAAAATAAAATAAAAATTACATTGATTCTATTAGTTGAGTTACAACGAAGAATAAGCTCTATTGTTTACTTTTCGCAAAATGGTTTCAAACTATCTTGAAATTGATATTTTTACTTAAAACAACAATTTTGTTAGGAATCTGTCGAAACTTTTCCCAATTTATCTTCAAAAGAAATATTTTATTAAATGGACTGACTGAGTTAGGTTTTTGTTGATTACTGAATGCATAACAAAAGTAGCAATCAGAAGACGAGGACTTTCTCTACAATTAGAGAGCAGTTTTTTTTGTAACAAAGCTAATTTTGGAGTTCAATTGTTTTACATGTAGTATTTGAAGAGAAACGTGTTGATAGAGGAAAGGTAAAAAAGCAGTCGTGGCCGAGTGGTTAAGGCGATGGACTTGAAATCCATTAGGTTTTTCCCGCGTAGGTTCGAATCCTGCCGGCTGCGTTAAATTTTAGAACTTAAGTCAGTAGCTTACATCGAAGTTTTTGTGTCAAAAAAAATAATAATAATAACTTTCACGAAAAATAATATAAAAAAATACATTGGTTCTATTAGTTGAGTTAAGAAGATAAATAAGCTCCATCATTTACTTTTCAAAAAAAGAGTGGAATTAAACATGAAATTGAAATTTTTACTTAAAACATAAATTTCGTTATGAATGTGTCGAAAATTTGCCAAATTTATCTACAATTTTTTTTTTTATTAAATGGACTGACTGAGAAAGCTTTTTGTTGATTACTAAATGCATAACAAAAGTAGCACTCATAAGACGAGGACATTTCTCTTCAATTAGAAAGCTGTTTTTTATGCAACAAAGCTTATTTTGGAGTTCAATTATTTTAGATGTAGTATTTGAAGATGAACATGTTGGTAGAGGTAGGTAAACAAGCAGTCGAGGCCGAGTGGTTAAGGCGATGGACTTGAAATCCATTGGGATTTTCCCGCGTAGATTCGAATCCTGCCGGCTGCGTTAAATTTTAGAACTTAAGTCAGTAGCTTACATCGAAGTTTTTGTGTCAAAAAAAATAATAACATTCACGAAACATAAAATAAAAATACATAGGTTCTAATAGTTGAGTTAAAAAGATAAATAAGCTCCAACATTTACTTTTCAAAAAATGAGTGGAATTAAACTTGAAATTGAAATTTTTACTTAAAACATATATTTCGTTATGAATGTGTCGAAAATTTGCCAAATTTATCTACAAATTTTTTTTTTAATTAAATGGACTGACTGAGAAAGCTTTTTTTTGAATACTAAATGCATAACAAGAGTAGCACTCATAAGACGAGGACTTTCTCTTCATTTAGAAAGCATTTTTTTATGCAACAAAGCTTATTTTGGAGTTCATCTGTTTTACATGTAGTATTTGAAGATGAACGTGTTGGTAGAGGAAAGATAAACAAGCAGTCGTGGCCGAGTGGTTAAGGCGATGGACTCGAAATCCATTGGGATTTTCCCGCGTAGGTTCGAATCCTATCGGCTGCGTTACATTTTAAAGCTTAGTCAATAGCTTGCTTCTTAGTTTTTGTGACACACAAATGAATTCACAAAAAATAAAATAAAAATTACATTGATTCTATTAGTTGAGTTACAACGAAGAATAAGCTCTATTGTTTACTTTTCGCAAAATGGTTTCAAACTATCTTGAAATTGATATTTTTACTTAAAACAACAATTTTGTTAGGAATGTGTCGAAACTTTTCCCAATTTATCTACAAAAGAAATATTTTATTAAATGGACTGACTGAGTTAGGTTTTTGTTGATTACTAAGTGCATAACAAAAGTAGCAATCAGAAGACGAAAACTTTCTCTACAGTTAGAAAGCAGTTTTTTTTGCAACAAAGCTAATTTTGGAGTTCAATTGTTTTACATGTAGTATTTGAAGATGAACGTGTTGATAGAGGAAGGTAAACAAGCAGTCGTGGCCGAGTGGTTAAGGCGATGGACTTGAAATCCATTGGGATTTTCCCGCGTAGGTTCGAATCCTGCCGGCTGCGTTAAATTTTAGAACTTAAGTCAGTAGCTTACATCGAAATTTTTGTGTCAAAAAAAAATAATAACTTTCACGAAACATAAAATAAAAATACATAGGTTCTATTCGTTGAGTTAAAAAGATAAATAAGCTCCAACATTTACTTTTCAAAAAATGAGTGGAATTAAACTTGAAATTGAAATTTTTATATAAAACATAAATTTCGTTATGAATGTGTCGAAAATTTGCCAAATTTATCTACAAAATTTTTTTTTAATTAAATGGACTGACTGAGAAAGCTTTTTTTTGAATACTAAATGCATAAAAAGAGTAGCACTCATAAGACGAGGACTTTCTCTTCAATTAGAAAGCAGTTTTTTATGCAACAAAGCTTATTTTGGAGTTCAATTGTTTTACATGTAGTATTTGAAGATGAACGTGTTGGTAGAGGAAAGATAAACAAGCAGTCGTGACCGAGTAGTTAAGGCGATGGACTCGAAATCCATTGGGACTTTCCCGCGTAGGTTCGAATCCTATCGGTTGCGTTACATTTTAAAGCTTAGTCAATAGCTTGCATCTTAGTTTTTGTGACAAACAAATGAATTCAAAAAAAAAAAAAAAAAAAATTACATTGATTCTATTAGTTGAGTTACAACGAAGAATAAGCTTTATTGTTTACTTTTCGCAAAATGGTTTCAAACAATCTTGAAATTGATATTTTTACTTAAAACAACAATTTTGTTAGGAATGTGTCGAAACTTTTCCCAATTTATCTACAAAAGAAATATTTTATTAAATGGACTGACTGAGTTAGGTTTTTGTTGATTACTGAATGCATAACAAAAGTAGCAATCAGAAGACGAAGACTTTCTCTACAATTAGAAAGCAGTTTTTTTTGTAACAAAGCTAATTTTGGAGTTCAATTGTTTTACATGTAGTATTTGAAGAGAAACGTGTTGATAGAGGAAAGGTAAAAAAGCAGTCGTGGCCGAGTGGTTAAGGCGATGGACTTGAAATCCATTAGGTTTTTCCCTCGTAGGTTCGAATCCTGCCGGCTGCGTTAAATTTTAGAACTTAAGTCAGTAGCTTACATCGAAGTTTTTGTGTCAAAAAAAATAATAATAATAACTTTCACGAAAAATAAAATAAAAAAATACATTGGTTCTATTAGTTGAGTTAAAAAGATAAATAAGCTCCAACATTTACTTTTCAAAAAATGAGTGGAATTAAACTTGAAATTGAAATTTTTACTTAAAACATAAATTTCGTTATGAATGTGTCGAAAATTTGCGAAATTTATCTACAAATTTTTTTTTTTAATTAAATGGACTGACTGAGAAAGCTTTTTTTTGAATACTAAATGCATAACAAGAGTAGCACTCAAAAGACGAGGACTTTCTCTTCATTTAGAAAGCATTTTTTTATGCAACAAAGTTTATTTTGGAGTTCAATTGTTTTACATGTAGTATTTGAAGATGAACGTGTTGATAGAGTAAGGTAAACAAGCAGTCGTGGCCGAGTGGTTAAGGCGATGGGCTTGAAATCCATTGGGATTTTCCCGCGTAGGTTCGAATCCTGCCGGCTGCGTTAAATTTTAGAACTTAAGTGAGTAGCTTACATCGAAGTTTTTGTGTCAAAAAAAAATAATAACTTTCACGAAACATAAAATAAAAATACATAGGCTCTATTAGTTGAGTTAAAAAGATAAAAAAGCTCCAACATTTACTTTTCAAAAAATGAGTGGAATTAAACTTGAAATTGAAATTTTTACTTAAAACATAAATTTCGTTATGAATTTGTCGAAAATTTGCCAAATTTATCTACAAAATTTTTTTTTAATTAAATGGACTGACTGAGAAAGCTTTTTTTTGAATACTAAATGCATAAAAAGAGTAGCACTCATAAGACGAGGACTTTCTCTTCAATTAGAAAGCAGTTTTTTATGCAACAAAGCTTATTTTGGAGTTCAATTGTTTTACATGTAGTATTTGAAGATGAACGTGTTGGTAGAGGAAAGATAAACAAGCAGTCGTGGCCGAGTGGTTAAGGCGATGGACTCGAAATCCATTGGGACTTTCCCGCGTAGGTTCGAATCCTATCGCTTGCGTTACATTTTAAAGCTTAGTCAATAGCTTGCATCTTAGTTTTTGTGACAAACAAATGAATTCACAAAAAATAAAATAAAAATTACATTGATTCTATTAGTTGAGTTACAACGAAGAACAAGCTATATTGTTTACTTTTCGCAAAATGGTTTCAAACAATCTTGAAATTGATATTTTTACTTAAAACAACAATTTTGTTAGGAATGTGTCGAAACTTTTCCCAATTTATCTACAAAAGAAATATTTTATTAAATGGACTGACTGAGTTAGGTTTTTGTTGATTACTGAATGCATAACAAAAGTAGCAATCAGAAGACGAAGACTTTCTCTACAATTAGAAAGCAGTTTTTTTTGTAACAAAGCTAATTTTGGAGTTCAATTGTTTTACATGTAGTATTTGAAGAGAAACGTGTTGATAGAGGAAAGGTAAAAAAGTAGTCGTGGCCGAGTGGTTAAGGTGATGGACTTGAAATCCATTAGGTTTATCCCTCGTAGGTTCGAATCCTGCCGGCTGCGTTAAATTTTAGAACTTAAGTCAGTAGCTTACATCGAAGTTTTTGTGTCAAAAAAAATAATAATAATAACTTTCACGAAACATAAAATAAAAATACATAGGTTCTATTAGTTGAGTTAAAAAGATAAATAAGCTCCAACATTTACTTTTCAAAAAATGTGTGGAATTAAACTTGAAATTGAAATTTTTACTTAAAACATAAATTTCGTTATGAATGTGTCAAAAATTTGCCAAATTTATCTACAAATTTTTTTTTTAATTAAATGGACTGACTGAGAAAGCTTTTTTTTGAATACTAAATGCATAACAAGAGTAGCACTCATAAGACGAGGACTTTCTCTTCATTTAGAAAGCATTTTTTTATGCAACAAAGCTTATTTTGGAGTTCAATTGTTTTACATGTAGTATTTGAAGATGAACGTGTTGGTAGAGGAAAGATGAACAAGCAGTCGTGGCCGAGTGGTTAAGGCGATGGACTCGAAATCCATTGGGACTTTCCCGCGTAGGTTCGAATCCTATCGGTTGCGTTACATTTTAAAGCTTAGTCAATAGCTTGCATCTTAGTTTTTGTGACAAACAAATGAATTCACAAAAAATAAAATAAAAATTACATTGATTCTATTAGTTGAGTTACAACGAAGAACAAGCTTTATTGTTTACTTTTCGCAAAATGGTTTCAAACAATCTTGAAATTGATATTTTTACTTAAAACAACAATTTTGTTAGGAATGTGTCGAAACTTTTCCCAATTTATCTACAAAAGAAATATTTTATTAAATGAACTGACTGAGTTAGGTTTTTGTTGATTACTGAATGCATAACAAAAGTAGCAATCAGAAGACGAAGACTTTCTCTACAATTAGAAAGCAGTTTTTTTTTGTAACAAAGCTAATTTTGGAGTTCAATTGTTTTACATGTAGTATTTGAAGAGAAACGTGTTGATAGAGGAAAGGTAAAAAAGTAGTCGTGGCCGAGTGGTTAAGGTGATGGACTTGAAATCCATTAGGTTTATCCCTCGTAGGTTCGAATCCTGCCGGCTGCGTTAAATTTTAGAACTTAAGTCAGTAGCTTACATCGAAGTTTTTGTGTCAAAAAAAATAATAATAATAACTTTCACGAAACATAAAATAAAAATACATAGGTTCTATTAGTTGAGTTAAAAAGATAAATAAGCTCCAACATTTACTTTTCAAAAAATGTGTGGAATTAAACTTGAAATTGAAATTTTTACTTAAAACATAAATTTCGTTATGAATGTGTCAAAAATTTGCCAAATTTATCTACAAATTTTTTTTTTAATTAAATGGACTGACTGAGAAAGCTTTTTTTTGAATACTAAATGCATAACAAGAGTAGCACTCATAAGACGAGGACTTTCTCTTCATTTAGAAAGCATTTTTTTATGCAACAAAGCTTATTTTGGAGTTCAATTGTTTTACATGTAGTATTTGAAGATGAACGTGTTGGTAGAGGAAAGATGAACAAGCAGTCGTGGCCAAGTGGTTAAGGCGATGGACTCGAAATCCATTGGGACTTTCCCGCGTAGGTTCGAATCCTATCGGTTGCGTTACATTTTAAAGCTTAGTCAATAGCTTGCATCTTAGTTTTTGTGACAAACAAATGAATTCACAAAAAATAAAATAAAAATTACATTGATTCTATTAGTTGAGTTACAACGAAGAATAAGCTCTATTGTTTACTTTTCGCAAAATGGTTTCAAACAATCTTGAAATTGATATTTATACTTAAAACAACAATTTTGTTAGGAATGTGTCGAAACTTTTCCCAATTTATCTACAAAAGAAATATTTTATTAAATGGACTGACTGAGTTAGGTTTTTGTTGATTACTGAATGCATAACAAAAGTAGCAATCAGAAGACGAAGACTTTCTCTACAATTAGAAAGCAGTTTTTTTTGTAACAAAGCTAATTTTGGAGTTCAATTGTTTTACATGTAGTATTTGAAGAGAAACGTGTTGATAGAGGAAAGGTAAAAAAGCAGTCGTGGCCGAGTGGTTAAGGCGATGGACTTGAAATCCATTAGGTTTTTCCCTCGTAGGTTCGAATCCTGCCGGCTGCGTTAAATTTTAGAACTTAAGTCAGTAGCTTACATCGAAGTTTTTGTGTCAAAAAAAATAATAATAATAACTTTCACGAAAAATAAAATAAAAAAATACATTGGTTCTATTAGTTGAGTTAAAAAGATAAATAAGCTCCAACATTTACTTTTCAAAAAATGAGTGGAATTAAACTTGAAATTGAAATTTTTACTTAAAACATAAATTTCGTTATGAATGTGTCGAAAATTTGCGAAATTTATCTACAAATTTTTTTTTATAATTAAATGGACTGACTGAGAAAGCTTTTTTTTGAATACTAAATGCATAACAAGAGTAGCACTCAAAAGACGAGGACTTTCTCTTCATTTAGAAAGCATTTTTTTATGCAACAAAGTTTATTTTGGAGTTCAATTGTTTTACATGTAGTATTTGAAGATGAACGTGTTGATAGAGTAAGGTAAACAAGCAGTCGTGGCCGAGTGGTTAAGGCGATGGGCTTGAAATCCATTGGGATTTTCCCGCGTAGGTTCGAATCCTGCCGGCTGCGTTAAATTTTAGAACTTAAGTCAGTAGCTTACATCGAAGTTTTTGTGTCAAAAAAAAATAATAACTTTCACGAAACATAAAATAAAAATACATAGGCTCTATTAGTTGAGTTAAAAAGATAAAAAAGCTCCAACATTTACTTTTCAAAAAATGAGTGGAATTAAACTTGAAATTGAAATTTTTACTTAAAACATAAATTTCGTTATGAATGTGTCGAAAATTTGCCAAATTTATCTACAAAATTTTTTTTTATTAAATGGACTGACTGAGAAAGCTTTTTGTTGATTACTAAATGCTTAACAAATGTAGCACTCATAAGACGAGGACTTTCTCTTCATTTAGAAAGCATTTTTTTATGCAACAAAGCTTATTTTGGAGTTCATCTGTTTTACATGTAGTATTTGAAGATGAACGTGTTGGTAGAGGAAAGATAAACAAGCAGTCGTGGCCGAGTGGTTAAGGCGATGGACTCGAAATCCATTGGGATTTTCCCGCGTAGGTTCGAATCCTATCGGCTGCGTTACATTTTAAAGCTTAGTCAATAGCTTGCTTCTTAGTTTTTGTGACACACAAATGAATTCACAAAAAATAAAATAAAAATTACATTGATTCTATTAGTTGAGTTACAACGAAGAATAAGCTCTATTGTTTACTTTTCGCAAAATGGTTTCAAACTATCTTGAAATTGATATTTTTACTTAAAACAACAATTTTGTTAGGAATGTGTCGAAACTTTTCCCAATTTATCTACAAAAGAAATATTTTATTAAATGGACTGACTGAGTTAGGTTTTTGTTGATTACTAAGTGCATAACAAAAGTAGCAATCAGAAGACGAAAACTTTCTCTACAGTTAGAAAGCAGTTTTTTTTGCAACAAAGCTAATTTTGGAGTTCAATTGTTTTACATGTAGTATTTGAAGATGAACGTGTTGATAGAGGAAGGTAAACAAGCAGTCGTGGCCGAGTGGTTAAGGCGATGGACTTGAAATCCATTGGGATTTTCCCGCGTAGGTTCGAATCCTGCCGGCTGCGTTAAATTTTAGAACTTAAGTCAGTAGCTTACATCGAAATTTTTGTGTCAAAAAAAAATAATAACTTTCACGAAACATAAAATAAAAATACATAGGTTCTATTCGTTGAGTTAAAAAGATAAATAAGCTCCAACATTTACTTTTCAAAAAATGAGTGGAATTAAACTTGAAATTGAAATTTTTATATAAAACATAAATTTCGTTATGAATGTGTCGAAAATTTGCCAAATTTATCTACAAAATTTTTTTTTAATTAAATGGACTGACTGAGAAAGCTTTTTTTTGAATACTAAATGCATAAAAAGAGTAGCACTCATAAGACGAGGACTTTCTCTTCAATTAGAAAGCAGTTTTTTATGCAACAAAGCTTATTTTGGAGTTCAATTGTTTTACATGTAGTATTTGAAGATGAACGTGTTGGTAGAGGAAAGATAAACAAGCAGTCGTGACCGAGTAGTTAAGGCGATGGACTCGAAATCCATTGGGACTTTCCCGCGTAGGTTCGAATCCTATCGGTTGCGTTACATTTTAAAGCTTAGTCAATAGCTTGCATCTTAGTTTTTGTGACAAACAAATGAATTCAAAAAAAAAAAAAATAAAAATTACATTGATTCTATTAGTTGAGTTACAACGAAGAATAAGCTTTATTGTTTACTTTTCGCAAAATGGTTTCAAACAATCTTGAAATTGATATTTTTACTTAAAACAACAATTTTGTTAGGAATGTGTCGAAACTTTTCCCAATTTATCTACAAAAGAAATATTTTATTAAATGGACTGACTGAGTTAGGTTTTTGTTGATTACTGAATGCATAACAAAAGTAGCAATCAGAAGACGAAGACTTTCTCTACAATTAGAAAGCAGTTTTTTTTGTAACAAAGCTAATTTTGGAGTTCAATTGTTTTACATGTAGTATTTGAAGAGAAACGTGTTGATAGAGGAAAGGTAAAAAAGCAGTCGTGGCCGAGTGGTTAAGGCGATGGACTTGAAATCCATTAGGTTTTTCCCTCGTAGGTTCGAATCCTGCCGGCTGCGTTAAATTTTAGAACTTAAGTCAGTAGCTTACATCGAAGTTTTTGTGTCAAAAAAAATAATAATAATAACTTTCACGAAAAATAAAATAAAAAAATACATTGGTTCTATTAGTTGAGTTAAAAAGATAAATAAGCTCCAACATTTACTTTTCAAAAAATGAGTGGAATTAAACTTGAAATTGAAATTTTTACTTAAAACATAAATTTCGTTATGAATGTGTCGAAAATTTGCGAAATTTATCTACAAATTTTTTTTTTTAATTAAATGGACTGACTGAGAAAGCTTTTTTTTGAATACTAAATGCATAACAAGAGTAGCACTCAAAAGACGAGGACTTTCTCTTCATTTAGAAAGCATTTTTTTATGCAACAAAGTTTATTTTGGAGTTCAATTGTTTTACATGTAGTATTTGAAGATGAACGTGTTGATAGAGTAAGGTAAACAAGCAGTCGTGGCCGAGTGGTTAAGGCGATGGGCTTGAAATCCATTGGGATTTTCCCGCGTAGGTTCGAATCCTGCCGGCTGCGTTAAATTTTAGAACTTAAGTGAGTAGCTTACATCGAAGTTTTTGTGTCAAAAAAAAATAATAACTTTCACGAAACATAAAATAAAAATACATAGGCTCTATTAGTTGAGTTAAAAAGATAAAAAAGCTCCAACATTTACTTTTCAAAAAATGAGTGGAATTAAACTTGAAATTGAAATTTTTACTTAAAACATAAATTTCGTTATGAATTTGTCGAAAATTTGCCAAATTTATCTACAAAATTTTTTTTTAATTAAATGGACTGACTGAGAAAGCTTTTTTTTGAATACTAAATGCATAAAAAGAGTAGCACTCATAAGACGAGGACTTTCTCTTCAATTAGAAAGCAGTTTTTTATGCAACAAAGCTTATTTTGGAGTTCAATTGTTTTACATGTAGTATTTGAAGATGAACGTGTTGGTAGAGGAAAGATAAACAAGCAGTCGTGGCCGAGTGGTTAAGGCGATGGACTCGAAATCCATTGGGACTTTCCCGCGTAGGTTCGAATCCTATCGCTTGCGTTACATTTTAAAGCTTAGTCAATAGCTTGCATCTTAGTTTTTGTGACAAACAAATGAATTCACAAAAAATAAAATAAAAATTACATTGATTCTATTAGTTGAGTTACAACGAAGAACAAGCTATATTGTTTACTTTTCGCAAAATGGTTTCAAACAATCTTGAAATTGATATTTTTACTTAAAACAACAATTTTGTTAGGAATGTGTCGAAACTTTTCCCAATTTATCTACAAAAGAAATATTTTATTAAATGGACTGACTGAGTTAGGTTTTTGTTGATTACTGAATGCATAACAAAAGTAGCAATCAGAAGACGAAGACTTTCTCTACAATTAGAAAGCAGTTTTTTTTGTAACAAAGCTAATTTTGGAGTTCAATTGTTTTACATGTAGTATTTGAAGAGAAACGTGTTGATAGAGGAAAGGTAAAAAAGTAGTCGTGGCCGAGTGGTTAAGGTGATGGACTTGAAATCCATTAGGTTTATCCCTCGTAGGTTCGAATCCTGCCGGCTGCGTTAAATTTTAGAACTTAAGTCAGTAGCTTACATCGAAGTTTTTGTGTCAAAAAAAATAATAATAATAACTTTCACGAAACATAAAATAAAAATACATAGGTTCTATTAGTTGAGTTAAAAAGATAAATAAGCTCCAACATTTACTTTTCAAAAAATGTGTGGAATTAAACTTGAAATTGAAATTTTTACTTAAAACATAAATTTCGTTATGAATGTGTCAAAAATTTGCCAAATTTATCTACAAATTTTTTTTTTAATTAAATGGACTGACTGAGAAAGCTTTTTTTTGAATACTAAATGCATAACAAGAGTAGCACTCATAAGACGAGGACTTTCTCTTCATTTAGAAAGCATTTTTTTATGCAACAAAGCTTATTTTGGAGTTCAATTGTTTTACATGTAGTATTTGAAGATGAACGTGTTGGTAGAGGAAAGATGAACAAGCAGTCGTGGCCGAGTGGTTAAGGCGATGGACTCGAAATCCATTGGGACTTTCCCGCGTAGGTTCGAATCCTATCGGTTGCGTTACATTTTAAAGCTTAGTCAATAGCTTGCATCTTAGTTTTTGTGACAAACAAATGAATTCACAAAAAATAAAATAAAAATTACATTGATTCTATTAGTTGAGTTACAACGAAGAACAAGCTTTATTGTTTACTTTTCGCAAAATGGTTTCAAACAATCTTGAAATTGATATTTTTACTTAAAACAACAATTTTGTTAGGAATGTGTCGAAACTTTTCCCAATTTATCTACAAAAGAAATATTTTATTAAATGAACTGACTGAGTTAGGTTTTTGTTGATTACTGAATGCATAACAAAAGTAGCAATCAGAAGACGAAGACTTTCTCTACAATTAGAAAGCAGTTTTTTTTTGTAACAAAGCTAATTTTGGAGTTCAATTGTTTTACATGTAGTATTTGAAGAGAAACGTGTTGATAGAGGAAAGGTAAAAAAGTAGTCGTGGCCGAGTGGTTAAGGTGATGGACTTGAAATCCATTAGGTTTATCCCTCGTAGGTTCGAATCCTGCCGGCTGCGTTAAATTTTAGAACTTAAGTCAGTAGCTTACATCGAAGTTTTTGTGTCAAAAAAAATAATAATAATAACTTTCACGAAACATAAAATAAAAATACATAGGTTCTATTAGTTGAGTTAAAAAGATAAATAAGCTCCAACATTTACTTTTCAAAAAATGTGTGGAATTAAACTTGAAATTGAAATTTTTACTTAAAACATAAATTTCGTTATAAATGTGTCAAAAATTTGCCAAATTTATCTACAAATTTTTTTTTTAATTAAATGGACTGACTGAGAAAGCTTTTTTTTGAATACTAAATGCATAACAAGAGTAGCACTCATAAGACGAGGACTTTCTCTTCATTTAGAAAGCATTTTTTTATGCAACAAAGCTTATTTTGGAGTTCAATTGTTTTACATGTAGTATTTGAAGATGAACGTGTTGGTAGAGGAAAGATGAACAAGCAGTCGTGGCCAAGTGGTTAAGGCGATGGACTCGAAATCCATTGGGACTTTCCCGCGTAGGTTCGAATCCTATCGGTTGCGTTACATTTTAAAGCTTAGTCAATAGCTTGCATCTTAGTTTTTGTGACAAACAAATGAATTCACAAAAAATAAAATAAAAATTACATTGATTCTATTAGTTGAGTTACAACGAAGAATAAGCTCTATTGTTTACTTTTCGCAAAATGGTTTCAAACAATCTTGAAATTGATATTTTTACTTAAAACAACAATTTTGTTAGGAATGTGTCGAAACTTTTCCCAATTTATCTACAAAAGAAATATTTTATTAAATGGACTGACTGAGTTAGGTTTTTGTTGATTACTGAATGCATAACAAAAGTAGCAATCAGAAGACGAAGACTTTCTCTACAATTAGAAAGCAGTTTTTTTTGTAACAAAGCTAATTTTGGAGTTCAATTGTTTTACATGTAGTATTTGAAGAGAAACGTGTTGATAGAGGAAAGGTAAAAAAGCAGTCGTGGCCGAGTGGTTAAGGCGATGGACTTGAAATCCATTAGGTTTTTCCCTCGTAGGTTCGAATCCTGCCGGCTGCGTTAAATTTTAGAACTTAAGTCAGTAGCTTACATCGAAGTTTTTGTGTCAAAAAAAATAATAATAATAACTTTCACGAAAAATAAAATAAAAAAATACATTGGTTCTATTAGTTGAGTTAAAAAGATAAATAAGCTCCAACATTTACTTTTCAAAAAATGAGTGGAATTAAACTTGAAATTGAAATTTTTACTTAAAACATAAATTTCGTTATGAATGTGTCGAAAATTTGCGAAATTTATCTACAAATTTTTTTTTTTAATTAAATGGACTGACTGAGAAAGCTTTTTTTTGAATACTAAATGCATAACAAGAGTAGCACTCAAAAGACGAGGACTTTCTCTTCATTTAGAAAGCATTTTTTTATGCAACAAAGTTTATTTTGGAGTTCAATTGTTTTACATGTAGTATTTGAAGATGAACGTGTTGATAGAGTAAGGTAAACAAGCAGTCGTGGCCGAGTGGTTAAGGCGATGGGCTTGAAATCCATTGGGATTTTCCCGCGTAGGTTCGAATCCTGCCGGCTGCGTTAAATTTTAGAACTTAAGTCAGTAGCTTACATCGAAGTTTTTGTGTCAAAAAAAAATAATAACTTTCACGAAACATAAAATAAAAATACATAGGCTCTATTAGTTGAGTTAAAAAGATAAAAAAGCTCCAACATTTACTTTTCAAAAAATGAGTGGAATTAAACTTGAAATTGAAATTTTTACTTAAAACATAAATTTCGTTATGAATGTGTCGAAAATTTGCCAAATTTATCTACAAAATTTTTTTTTAATTAAATGGACTGACTGAGAAAGCTTTTTTTTTAATACTAAATGCATAAAAAGAGTAGCACTCATAAGACGAGGACTTTCTCTTCAATTAGAAAGCAGTTTTTTATGCAACAAAGCTTATTTTGGAGTTCAATTGTTTTACATGTAGTATTTGAAGATGAACGTGTTGGTAGAGGAAAGATAAACAAGCAGTCGTGGCCGAGTGGTTAAGGCGATGGACTCGAAATCCATTGGGACTTTCCCGCGTAGGTTCGAATCCTATCGCTTGCGTTACATTTTAAAGCTTAGTCAATAGCTTGCATCTTAGTTTTTGTGACAAACAAATGAATTCACAAAAAATAAAATAAAAATTACATTGATTCTATTAGTTGAGTTACAACGAAGAACAAGCTATATTGTTTACTTTTCGCAAAATGGTTTCAAACAATCTTGAAATTGATATTTTTACTTAAAACAACAATTTTGTTAGGAATGTGTCGAAACTTTTCCCAATTTATCTACAAAAGAAATATTTTATTAAATGGACTGACTGAGTTAGGTTTTTGTTGATTACTGAATGCATAACAAAAGTAGCAATCAGAAGACGAAGACTTTCTCTACAATTAGAAAGCAGTTTTTTTTGTAACAAAGCTAATTTTGGAGTTCAATTGTTTTACATGTAGTATTTGAAGAGAAACGTGTTGATAGAGGAAAGGTAAAAAAGTAGTCGTGGCCGAGTGGTTAAGGTGATGGACTTGAAATCCATTAGGTTTATCCCTCGTAGGTTCGAATCCTGCCGGCTGCGTTAAATTTTAGAACTTAAGTCAGTAGCTTACATCGAAGTTTTTGTGTCAAAAAAAATAATAATAATAACTTTCACGAAACATAAAATAAAAATACATAGGTTCTATTAGTTGAGTTAAAAAGATATATAAGCTCCAACATTTACTTTTCAAAAAATGTGTGGAATTAAACTTGAAATTGAAATTTTTACTTAAAACATAAATTTCGTTATGAATGTGTCAAAAATTTGCCAAATTTATCTACAAATTTTTTTTTTAATTAAATGGACTGACTGAGAAAGCTTTTTTTTGAATACTAAATGCATAACAAGAGTAGCACTCATAAGACGAGGACTTTCTCTTCATTTAGAAAGCATTTTTTTATGCAACAAAGCTTATTTTGGAGTTCAATTGTTTTACATGTAGTATTTGAAGATGAACGTGTTGGTAGAGGAAAGATGAACAAGCAGTCGTGGCCGAGTGGTTAAGGCGATGGACTCGAAATCCATTGGGACTTTCCCGCGTAGGTTCGAATCCTATCGGTTGCGTTACATTTTAAAGCTTAGTCAATAGCTTGCATCTTAGTTTTTGTGACAAACAAATGAATTCACAAAAAATAAAATAAAAATTACATTGATTCTATTAGTTGAGTTACAACGAAGAACAAGCTTTATTGTTTACTTTTCGCAAAATGGTTTCAAACAATCTTGAAATTGATATTTTTACTTAAAACAACAATTTTGTTAGGAATGTGTCGAAACTTTTCCCAATTTATCTACAAAAGAAATATTTTATTAAATGAACTGACTGAGTTAGGTTTTTGTTGATTACTGAATGCATAACAAAAGTAGCAATCAGAAGACGAAGACTTTCTCTACAATTAGAAAGCAGTTTTTTTTTGTAACAAAGCTAATTTTGGAGTTCAATTGTTTTACATGTAGTATTTGAAGAGAAACGTGTTGATAGAGGAAAGGTAAAAAAGTAGTCGTGGCCGAGTGGTTAAGGTGATGGACTTGAAATCCATTAGGTTTATCCCTCGTAGGTTCGAATCCTGCCGGCTGCGTTAAATTTTAGAACTTAAGTCAGTAGCTTACATCGAAGTTTTTGTGTCAAAAAAAATAATAATAATAACTTTCACGAAACATAAAATAAAAATACATAGGTTCTATTAGTTGAGTTAAAAAGATAAATAAGCTCCAACATTTACTTTTCAAAAAATGTGTGGAATTAAACTTGAAATTGAAATTTTTACTTAAAACATAAATTTCGTTATGAATGTGTCAAAAATTTGCCAAATTTATCTACAAATTTTTTTTTTAATTAAATGGACTGACTGAGAAAGCTTTTTTTTGAATACTAAATGCATAACAAGAGTAGCACTCATAAGACGAGGACTTTCTCTTCATTTAGAAAGCATTTTTTTATGCAACAAAGCTTATTTTGGAGTTCAATTGTTTTACATGTAGTATTTGAAGATGAACGTGTTGGTAGAGGAAAGATGAACAAGCAGTCGTGGCCAAGTGGTTAAGGCGATGGACTCGAAATCCATTGGGACTTTCCCGCGTAGGTTCGAATCCTATCGGTTGCGTTACATTTTAAAGCTTAGTCAATAGCTTGCATCTTAGTTTTTGTGACAAACAAATGAATTCACAAAAAATAAAATAAAAATTACATTGATTCTATTAGTTGAGTTACAACGAAGAATAAGCTCTATTGTTTACTTTTCGCAAAATGGTTTCAAACAATCTTGAAATTGATATTTTTACTTAAAACAACAATTTTGTTAGGAATGTGTCGAAACTTTTCCCAATTTATCTACAAAAGAAATATTTTATTAAATGGACTGACTGAGTTAGGTTTTTGTTGATTACTGAATGCATAACAAAAGTAGCAATCAGAAGACGAAGACTTTCTCTACAATTAGAAAGCAGTTTTTTTTGTAACAAAGCTAATTTTGGAGTTCAATTGTTTTACATGTAGTATTTGAAGAGAAACGTGTTGATAGAGGAAAGGTAAAAAAGCAGTCGTGGCCGAGTGGTTAAGGCGATGGACTTGAAATCCATTAGGTTTTTCCCTCGTAGGTTCGAATCCTGCCGGCTGCGTTAAATTTTAGAACTTAAGTCAGTAGCTTACATCGAAGTTTTTGTGTCAAAAAAAATAATAATAATAACTTTCACGAAAAATAAAATAAAAAAATACATTGGTTCTATTAGTTGAGTTAAAAAGATAAATAAGCTCCAACATTTACTTTTCAAAAAATGAGTGGAATTAAACTTGAAATTGAAATTTTTACTTAAAACATAAATTTCGTTATGAATGTGTCGAAAATTTGCGAAATTTATCTACAAATTTTTTTTTTTAATTAAATGGACTGACTGAGAAAGCTTTTTTTTGAATACTAAATGCATAACAAGAGTAGCACTCAAAAGACGAGGACTTTCTCTTCATTTAGAAAGCATTTTTTTATGCAACAAAGTTTATTTTGGAGTTCAATTGTTTTACATGTAGTATTTGAAGATGAACGTGTTGATAGAGTAAGGTAAACAAGCAGTCGTGGCCGAGTGGTTAAGGCGATGGGCTTGAAATCCATTGGGATTTTCCCGCGTAGGTTCGAATCCTGCCGGCTGCGTTAAATTTTAGAACTTAAGTCAGTAGCTTACATCGAAGTTTTTGTGTCAAAAAAAAATAATAACTTTCACGAAACATAAAATAAAAATACATAGGCTCTATTAGTTGAGTTAAAAAGATAAAAAAGCTCCAACATTTACTTTTCAAAAAATGAGTGGAATTAAACTTGAAATTGAAATTTTTACTTAAAACATAAATTTCGTTATGAATGTGTCGAAAATTTGCCAAATTTATCTACAAAATTTTTTTTTAATTAAATGGACTGACTGAGAAAGCTTTTTTTTTAATACTAAATGCATAAAAAGAGTAGCACTCATAAGACGAGGACTTTCTCTTCAATTAGAAAGCAGTTTTTTATGCAACAAAGCTTATTTTGGAGTTCAATTGTTTTACATGTAGTATTTGAAGATGAACGTGTTGGTAGAGGAAAGATAAACAAGCAGTCGTGGCCGAGTGGTTAAGGCGATGGACTCGAAATCCATTGGGACTTTCCCGCGTAGGTTCGAATCCTATCGCTTGCGTTACATTTTAAAGCTTAGTCAATAGCTTGCATCTTAGTTTTTGTGACAAACAAATGAATTCACAAAAAATAAAATAAAAATTACATTGATTCTATTAGTTGAGTTACAACGAAGAACAAGCTATATTGTTTACTTTTCGCAAAATGGTTTCAAACAATCTTGAAATTGATATTTTTACTTAAAACAACAATTTTGTTAGGAATGTGTCGAAACTTTTCCCAATTTATCTACAAAAGAAATATTTTATTAAATGGACTGACTGAGTTAGGTTTTTGTTGATTACTGAATGCATAACAAAAGTAGCAATCAGAAGACGAAGACTTTCTCTACAATTAGAAAGCAGTTTTTTTTGTAACAAAGCTAATTTTGGAGTTCAATTGTTTTACATGTAGTATTTGAAGAGAAACGTGTTGATAGAGGAAAGGTAAAAAAGTAGTCGTGGCCGAGTGGTTAAGGTGATGGACTTGAAATCCATTAGGTTTATCCCTCGTAGGTTCGAATCCTGCCGGCTGCGTTAAATTTTAGAACTTAAGTCAGTAGCTTACATCGAAGTTTTTGTGTCAAAAAAAATAATAATAATAACTTTCACGAAACATAAAATAAAAATACATAGGTTCTATTAGTTGAGTTAAAAAGATAAATAAGCTCCAACATTTACTTTTCAAAAAATGTGTGGAATTAAACTTGAAATTGAAATTTTTACTTAAAACATAAATTTCGTTATGAATGTGTCAAAAATTTGCCAAATTTATCTACAAATTTTTTTTTTAATTAAATGGACTGACTGAGAAAGCTTTTTTTTGAATACTAAATGCATAACAAGAGTAGCACTCATAAGACGAGGACTTTCTCTTCATTTAGAAAGCATTTTTTTATGCAACAAAGCTTATTTTGGAGTTCAATTGTTTTACATGTAGTATTTGAAGATGAACGTGTTGGTAGAGGAAAGATGAACAAGCAGTCGTGGCCGAGTGGTTAAGGCGATGGACTCGAAATCCATTGGGACTTTCCCGCGTAGGTTCGAATCCTGCCGGCTGCGTTAAATTTTAGAACTTAAGTCAGTAGCTTACATCGAAGTTTTTGTGTCAAAAAAAAAAATAATAATAACTTTCACGAAACATAAAATAAAAATACATAGGTTCTATTAGTTGAGTTAAAAAGATAAATAAGCTCCAACATTTACTTTTCAAAAAATGTGTGGAATTAAACTTGAAATTGAAATTTTTACTTAAAACATAAATTTCGTTATGAATGTGTCAAAAATTTGCCAAATTTATCTACAAATTTTTTTTTTAATTAAATGGACTGACTGAGAAAGCTTTTTTTTGAATACTAAATGCATAACAAGAGTAGCACTCATAAGACGAGGACTTTCTCTTCATTTAGAAAGCATTTTTTTATGCAACAAAGCTTATTTTGGAGTTCAATTGTTTTACATGTAGTATTTGAAGATGAACGTGTTGGTAGAGGAAAGATAAACAAGCAGTCGTGGCCGAGTGGTTAAGGCGATGGACTCGAAATCCATTGGGACTTTCCCGCGTAGGTTCGAATCCTATCGCTTGCGTTACATTTTAAAGCTTAGTCAATAGCTTGCATCTTAGTTTTTGTGACAAACAAATGAATTCACAAAAAATAAAATAAAAATTACATTGATTCTATTAGTTGAGTTACAACGAAGAACAAGCTATATTGTTTACTTTTCGCAAAATGGTTTCAAACAATCTTGAAATTGATATTTTTACTTAAAACAACAATTTTGTTAGGAATGTGTCGAAACTTTTCCCAATTTATCTACAAAAGAAATATTTTATTAAATGGACTGACTGAGTTAGGTTTTTGTTGATTACTGAATGCATAACAAAAGTAGCAATCAGAAGACGAAGACTTTCTCTACAATTAGAAAGCAGTTTTTTTTGTAACAAAGCTAATTTTGGAGTTCAATTGTTTTACATGTAGTATTTGAAGAGAAACGTGTTGATAGAGGAAAGGTAAAAAAGTAGTCGTGGCCGAGTGGTTAAGGTGATGGACTTGAAATCCATTAGGTTTATCCCTCGTAGGTTCGAATCCTGCCGGCTGCGTTAAATTTTAGAACTTAAGTCAGTAGCTTACATCGAAGTTTTTGTGTCAAAAAAAATAATAATAATAACTTTCACGAAACATAAAATAAAAATACATAGGTTCTATTAGTTGAGTTAAAAAGATAAATAAGCTCCAACATTTACTTTTCAAAAAATGTGTGGAATTAAACTTGAAATTGAAATTTTTACTTAAAACATAAATTTCGTTATGAATGTGTCAAAAATTTGCCAAATTTATCTACAAATTTTTTTTTTAATTAAATGGACTGACTGAGAAAGCTTTTTTTTGAATACTAAATGCATAACAAGAGTAGCACTCATAAGACGAGGACTTTCTCTTCATTTAGAAAGCATTTTTTTATGCAACAAAGCTTATTTTGGAGTTCAATTGTTTTACATGTAGTATTTGAAGATGAACGTGTTGGTAGAGGAAAGATGAACAAGCAGTCGTGGCCGAGTGGTTAAGGCGATGGACTCGAAATCCATTGGGACTTTCCCGCGTAGGTTCGAATCCTGCCGGCTGCGTTAAATTTTAGAACTTAAGTCAGTAGCTTACATCGAAGTTTTTGTGTCAAAAAAAATAATAATAATAACTTTCACGAAACATAAAATAAAAATACATAGGTTCTATTAGTTGAGTTAAAAAGATAAATAAGCTCCAACATTTACTTTTCAAAAAATGTGTGGAATTAAACTTGAAATTGAAATTTTTACTTAAAACATAAATTTCGTTATGAATGTGTCAAAAATTTGCCAAATTTATCTACAAATTTTTTTTTTAATTAAATGGACTGACTGAGAAAGCTTTTTTTTGAATACTAAATGCATAACAAGAGTAGCACTCATAAGACGAGGACTTTCTCTTCATTTAGAAAGCATTTTTTTATGCAACAAAGCTTATTTTGGAGTTCAATTGTTTTACATGTAGTATTTGAAGATGAACGTGTTGGTAGAGGAAAGATGAACAAGCAGTCGTGGCCAAGTGGTTAAGGCGATGGACTCGAAATCCATTGGGACTTTCCCGCGTAGGTTCGAAACCTATCGGTTGCGTTACATTTTAAAGCTTAGTCAATAGCTTGCATCTTAGTTTTTGTGACAAACAAATGAATTCACAAAAAATAAAATAAAAATTACATTGATTCTATTAGTTGAGTTACAACGAAGAATAAGCTCTATTGTTTACTTTTCGCAAAATGGTTTCAAACTATCTTGAAATTGATATTTTTACTTAAAACAACAATTTTGTTAGGAATCTGTCGAAACTTTTCCCAATTTATCTTCAAAAGAAATATTTTATTAAATGGACTGACTGAGTTAGGTTTTTGTTGATTACTGAATGCATAACAAAAGTAGCAATCAGAAGACGAAGACTTTCTCTACAATTAGAGAGCAGTTTTTTTTGTAACAAAGCTAATTTTGGAGTTCAATTGTTTTACATGTAGTATTTGAAGAGAAACGTGTTGATAGAGGAAAGGTAAAAAAGCAGTCGTGGCCGAGTGGTTAAGGCGATGGACTTGAAATCCATTAGGTTTTTCCCGCGTAGGTTCGAATCCTGCCGGCTGCGTTAAATTTTAGAACTTAAGTCAGTAGCTTACATCGAAGTTTTTGTGTCAAAAAAAATAATAATAATAACTTTCACGAAAAATAATATAAAAAAATACATTGGTTCTATTAAGTGAGTTAAGAAGATAAATAAGCTCCATCATTTACTTTTCAAAAAAAGAGTGGAATTAAACATGAAATTGAAATTTTTACTTAAAACATAAATTTCGTTATGAATGTGTCGAAAATTTGCCAAATTTATCTACAATTTTTTTTTTTTATTAAATGGACTGACTGAGAAAGCTTTTTGTTGATTACTAAGTGCATAACAAAAGTAGCAATCAGAAGACGAAAACTTTCTCTACAGTTAGAAAGCAGTTTTTTTTGCAACAAAGCTAATTTTGGAGTTCAATTGTTTTACATGTAGTATTTGATGATGAACGTGTTGATAGAGGAAGTTAAACAAGCTGTCGTGGCCGAGTGGTTAAGGCGATGGACTTGAAATCCATTGGGATTTTCCCGCGTAGGTTCGAATCCTGCCGGCTGCGTTAAATTTTAGAACTTAAGTCAGTAGCTTACATCGAAGTTTTTGTGTCAAAAAAAAATAATAACTTTCACGAAACATAAAATAAAAATACATAGGTTCTATTCGTTGAGTTAAAAAGATAAATAAGCTCCAACATTTACTTTTCAAAAAATGAGTGGAATTAAACTTGGAAATTGAAATTTTTACTTAAAACATAAATTTCGTTATGAATGTGTCGAAAATTTGCCAAATTTATCTACAAAATTTTTTTTTAATTAAATGGACTGACTGAGAAAGCTTTTTTTTGAATACTAAATGCATAACAAAAGTAGCACTCATAAGACGAGGACTTTCTCTTCATTTAGAAAGCAGTTTTTTATGCAACAAAGCTTATTTTGGAGTTCAATTGTTTTACATGTAGTATTTGAAGATGAACGTGTTGATAGAGGAAGGTAAACAAGCAGTCGTGGCCGAGTGGTTAAGGCGATGGACTTGAAATCCATTGGGATTTTCCCGCGTAGGTTCGAATCCTGCCGGCTGCGTTAAATTTTAGAACTTAAGTCAGTAGCTTACATCGAAGTTTTTGTGTCAAAAAAAATAATAACTTTCACGAAACATAAAATAAAAATACATAGGTTCTATTAGTTGAGTTAAAAAGATAAATAAGCTCCAACATTTACTTTTCAAAAAATGAGTGGAATTAAACTTGAATTTGAAATTTTTACTTAAAACATAAATTTCGTTAAGAATGTGTCGAAAATTTGCCAAATTTATCTACAATTTTTTTTTTATTAAATGGACTGACTGAGAAAGCTTTTTGTTGATTACTAAATGAATAACAAAAGTAACACTCATAAGACGAGGACTTTCTCTTCAATAAGAAAGCTGTTTTTTATGCAACAAAGCTTATTTTGGAGTTCAATTGTTTTACATGTAGTATTTGAAGATGAACGTGTTGATAGAGGAAGGTAAACAAGCACTCGTGGCCGAGTGGTTAAGGCGATGGACTTGAAATCCATTGGGATTTACCCGCGTAGGTTCGAATCCTGCCGGCTGCGTTACATTTTAGAACTTAAGTCAGTAGCTTACATCGAAGTTTTTGTGTCAAAAAAATAATAATAATAATTTTCACGAAAAATAAAGTAAAAATACATAGGCTATATTAGTTGAGTTAAGAAGATAAATAAGCTCCATCATTTACTTTTCAAAAAAAGAGTGGAATTAAACTTGAAATTGAAATTTTTACTTCAAACATAAATTTCGTTATGAATGTGTCGAAAATTTGCCAAATTTATCTACAAAATTTTTTTTAAATTAAATGAACTGACTGAGAAAGCTTTTTTTTGAATACTAAATGCATAACAAGAGTAGCACTCATAAGACGAGGACTTTCTCTTCAATTAGAAAGCAGTTTTTTATGCAACAAAGCTTATTTTGGAGCTCAGTTGTTTTACATGTAGAATTTGAAGACCAACATGTTGCTAGAGAAAAGAAAACAAGCAGTCGTGGCCGAGAGGTTAAGGCGATGGACTCGAAATCCGTTGTGATTTTTCCGCGTAGGTTCGAATCCTACAGGCTGCGTTAAGTTTTAAAGCTTAGTCAATAGCTTGATTCTCAGTTTTTGTGACAAAAAAATAATTTCACGAAAAATAAAATCAAAAAATATATTCGTTCTATTAGTTGAGTTACAACGAAGAATAAGCTCTATTGTTTACTTTTCGCAAAATGGTTTCAAACAATCTTGAAATTGATATTTTTACTTAAAACAACAATTTCGTTAGGAATGTGTCGAAACTTTTCCCAATTTATCTACAAAAGAAATATTTTATTAAATGGACTGACTGAGTTAAGTTTTTGTAGATTACTAAATGCATAACAAAAGCAGCAATCAGAAGACGAAAACTTTCTCTACAGTTAGAAAGCAGTTTTTTTTGCAACAAAGCTAATTTTGGAGTTCAATTGTTTTACATGTAGTATTTGAAGATGAACGTGTTGATAGAGGAAGGTAAACAAGCAGTCGTGGCCGAGTGGTTAAGGCGATGGACTTGAAATCCATTAGGTTTTTACCTCGTAGGTTCGAATCCTGCCGGCTGCGTTAAATTTTAGAACTTAAGTCAGTAGCTTACATCGAAGTTTTTGTGTCAAAAAAAAAAAAAAAAAAATAATAACTTTCACGAAAAATAAAATAAAAAAATACATTGGTTCTATTAGTTGAGTTAAGAAGATAAATAAGCTCCATCATTTACTTTTCAAAAAAAGAGTGGAATTAAACATGAAATTGAAATTTTTACTTAAAACATAAATTTCGTTATGAATGTGTCTAAAATTTGCCAAATTTATCTACAAATTTTTTTTTTATTAAATGGACTGACTGAGAAAGCTTTTTGTTGATTACTAAATGCTTAACAAATGTAGCACTCAGAGGACGAGGACTTTCTCTTTAATTACAAAGCAGTTTTTTTTGCAACAAAGCTAATTTTGGAGTTCAATTGTTTTACATGTAGTATTTGAAGATGAACGTGTTGATAGAGGAAGGTAAACAAGCAGTCGTGGCCGAGTGGTTAAGGCGATGGACTTGAAATCCATTAGGTTTTTACCTCGTAGGTTCGAATCCTGCCGGCTGCGTTAAATTTTAGAACTTACTAGAAGTCAACTACAACAACAACTTTAGAACTAGAAGTCAATAGCTTACATCGAAGTTTTTGTGTCAAAAAAAAAAAAAAAAATAATAACTTTCACGAAAAATAAAATAAAAAAATACATTGGTTCTATTAGTTGAGTTAAGAAGATAAATAAGCTCCATCATTTACTTTTCAAAAAAAGAGTGGAATTAAACATGAAATTGAAATTTTTACTTAAAACATAAATTTCGTTATGAATGTGTCGAAAATTTGCCAAATTCATCTACAAAAATTTTTTTTATTAAATGGACTGACTGAGAAAGCTTTTTGTTGATTACTAAATGCTTAACAAATGTAGCACTCAGAAGACGAGGACTTTCTCTTCAATTACAAAGCAGTTTTTTTTGCAACAAAGCTAATTTTGGAGTTCAATTGTTTTACATGTAGTATTTGAAGAGAAACGTATTGATAGAGGAAAAGTAAATAAGCAGTCGTGGCCGAGTGGTTAAGGCGATGGACTTGAAATCCATTGGGATTTTCCCGCGTAGGTTCGAATCCTGCCGGCTGCGTTAAATTTTAGAACTTAAGTCAGTAGCTTACATCGAAGTTTTTGTTTCAAAAAAAATAATAACTTTCACGAAACATAAAATAAAAATACATAGGCTC
Organism: Parasteatoda lunata; assembly: GCA_949128135.1. Classification (NCBI taxonomy): domain Eukaryota; kingdom Metazoa; phylum Arthropoda; class Arachnida; order Araneae; family Theridiidae; genus Parasteatoda; species Parasteatoda lunata. Next base: position 34,591,932 of record OX421978.1, read on the forward strand.
TATTAGTTGAGTTAAAAAGATAAATAAGCTCCAACATTTACTTTTCAAAAAATGAGTGGAATTAAACTTGAAATTGAAATTTTTACTTAAATAATAAATTTCGTTATGAATGTGTCGAAAATTTGCCAAATTCATCTACAAAATTTTTTTTTAATTAAATGGACTGACTGAGAAAGCAGTTTTTTATGCAACAAAGCTTATTTTGGAGTTCAATTGTTTTACATGTAGTATTTGAAGATGAACGTGTTGGTAGAGGAAACATAAACAAGCAGTCGTGGCCGAGTGGTTAAGGCGATGGACTCGAAATCCATTGGGACTTTCCCGTGTAGTTTCGAATCCTAACGGCTGCGTTACATTTTAAAGCTTAGTCAATAGCTTGTATCTTAGTTTTTGTGACAAACAAATGAATTCACAAAAAATAAAATAAAAATTACATTGATTCTATTAGTTGAGTTACAACGAAGAATAAGCTTTATTGTTTACTTTTCGCAAAATGGTTTCAAACAATCTTGAAATTGATATTTTTACTTAAAACAACAATTTTGTTAGGAATGTGTTGAAACTTTTCCCAATTTATCTACAAAAGAAATATTTTATTAAATGGACTGACTGAGTTAGGTTTTTGTTGATTACTGAATGCATAACAAAAGTAGCAATCAGAAGACGAAGACTTTCTCTACAATTAGAAAGCAGTTTTTTTTGTAACAAAGCTAATTTTGGAGTTCAATTGTTTTACATGTAGTATTTGAAGAGAAACGTGTTGATAGAGGAAAGGTAAAAAAGCAGTCGTGGCCGAGTGGTTAAGGCGATGGACTTGAAATCCATTAGGTTTTTACCTCGTAGGTTCGAATCCTGCCGGCTGCGTTAAATTTTAGAACTTAAGTCAGTAGCTTACATCGAAGTTTTTGTGTCAAAAAAAAAAAAAAATAATAATAACTTTCACGAAAAATAAAATAAAAAAATACATTGGTTCTATTAGTTGAGTTAAGAAGATAAATAAGCTCCATCATTTACTTTTCAAAAAAAGAGTGGAATTAAACATGAAATTGAAATTTTTACTTAAAACATAAATTTCGTTATGAATGTGTCGAAAATTTGCCAAATTTATCTACAAATTTTTTTTTTAATTAAATGGACTGACTGAGAAAGCTTTTTTTTGAATACTAAATGCATAACAAGAGTAGCACTCATAAGACGTAGACTTTCTCTTCAATTAGAAAGCAGTTTTTTATGCAACAAAGCTTATTTTGGAGTTCAATTGTTTTACATGTAGTATTTGAAGATGAACGTGTTGATAGAGGATTGTAAACAAGCAGTCGTGGCCGAGTGGTTAAGGCGATGGACTCGAAATCCATTGGGACTTTCCCGTGTAGTTTCGAATCCTAACGGCTGCGTTACATTTTAAAGCTTAGGCAATAGCTTGTATCTTAGTTTTTGTGACAAACAAATGAATTCACAAAAAATAAAATAAGAATTACATTGATTCTATTAGTTGAGTTACAACGAAGAATAAGCTTTATTGTTTACTTTTCGCAAAATGGTTTCAAACAATCTTGAAATTGATATTTTTACTTAAAACAACAATTTTGTTAGGAATGTGTTGAAACTTTTCCCAATTTATCTACAAAAGAAATATTTTATTAAATGGACTGACTGAGTTAGGTTTTTGTTGATTACTAAATGCATATCAAAAGCAGCAATCAGAAGACGAAAACTTTCTCTACAGTTAGAAAGCAGTTTTTTTTGCAACAAAGCTAATTTTGGAGTTCAATTGTTTTACATGTAGTATTTGAAGATGAACGTGTTGATAGAGGATTGTAAAAAAGCAGTGGTGGCCGAGTGGTTAAGGCGATGGACTTGAAATCCATTAGGTTTTTACCTCGTAGGTTCGAATCCTGCCGGCTGCGTTAAATTTTAGAACTTAAGTCAGTAGTTTACATCGAAGTTTTTGTGTCAAAAAAAAAAAAAAATAATAATAAATTTCACGAAAAATAAAATAAAAAAATACATTGGTTCTATTAGTTGAGTTAAGAAGATAAATAAGCTCCATCATTTACTTTTCAAAAAAAGAGTGGAATTAAACATGAAATTGAAATTTTTACTTAAAACATAAATTTCGTTATGAATGTGTCGAAAATTTGCCAAATTTATCTACAAAATTTTTTTTTATTAAATGGACTGACTGAGAAAGCTTTTTGTTGATTACTAAATGCTTAACAAATGTAGCACTCAGAAGACGAGGACTTTCTCTTCAATTACAAAGCAGTTTTTTTTTGCAACAAAGCTAATTTTGGAGTTCAATTGTTTTACATGTAGTATTTGAAGAGAAACGTATTGATAGAGGAAAAGTAAATAAGCAGTCGTGGCCGAGTGGTTAAGGCGATGGACTTGAAATCCATTGGGATTTTCCCGCGTAGGTTCGAATCCTGCCGGCTGCGTTAAATTTTAGAACTTAAGTCAGTAGCTTACATCGAAGTTTTTGTGTCAAAAAAAATAAAAAAATAATAATAGCTTTCACGAAAAATAAAATAAAAAAATACATAGGTTCTATTAGTTGTGTTAAGAAGATAAATAAGCACCATCATTTACTTTTCAAAAAATGAGTGGTATTAAACATGAAATTGAAATTTTTACTTAAAACATAAATTTCGTTATGGATGTGTCGAAAATTTGTCAAATTTATCTACAAAATTTTTTTTTATTAAATGGACTGACTGAGAAAGCTTTTTGTTGATTACTAAATGCATAACAAAAGTAGCACTCAGAAGACGAGGACTTTCTCTTCAATTAGAAGGCTGTTTTTTATGCAACAAAGCTTATTTTGGAGCTCAGTTGTTTTACATGTAGTATTTGAAGATGAACGTGTTGGTAGAGGAAAGATAAAAAAGCAGTCGTGGCCGAGTGGTTAAGGCGATGGACTCGAAATCCATTGGGACTTTCCCGTGTAGGTTCGAATCCTATCGGCTGCGTTACATTTTAAAGCTTAGTCAATAGCTTGCATCTTAGTTTTTGTGACAAACAAATGAATTCACAAAAAATAAAATAAAAATTACATTGATTCTATTAGTTGAGTTACAACGAAGAATAAGCTTTATTGTTTACTTTTCGCAAAATGGTTTCAAACAATCTTGAAATTGATTTTTTTACTTAAAACAACAATTTTGTTAGGAATGTGTCGAAACTTTTCCCAATTTATCTACAAAAGAAATATTTTATTAAATGGACTGACTGAGTCAGGTTTTTGTTGATTACTGAATGCATAACAAAAGTAGCAATCAGAAGACGAAGACTTTCTCTACAATTAGAAAGCAGTTTTTTTTGTAACAAAGCTAATTTTGGAGATCAATTGTTTTACATGTAGTATTTGAAGAGAAACGTGTTGATAGAGGAAAGGTAAAAAAGCAGTCGTGGCCGAGTGGTTAAGGCGATGGACTTGAAATCCATTAGGTTTTTCCCTCGTATTTTCGAATCCTGCCGGCTGCGTTAAATTTTAGAACTTAAGTCAGTAGCTTACATCGAAGTTTTTGTGTCAAAAAAAATAATAATAACAACTTTCACGAAAAATAAAATAAAAAAATACATTGGTTCTATTAGTTGAGTTAAGAAGATAAATAAGCTCCATCATTTACTTTTCAAAAAAAAGTGGAATTAAACATGAAATTGAAATTTTTACTTAAAACATAAATTTCGTTATGAATGTGTCGAAAATTTGCCAAATTTATCTACAAAAATTTTTTTTATTAAATGGACTGACTGAGAAAGCTTTTTGTTGATTACTAAATGCTTAACAAGAGTAGCACTCATAAGACGAGGACTTTCTCTTCAATTAGAAAGCAGTTTTTTATGCAACAAAGCTTATTTTGGAGTTCAATTGTTTTACATGTAGTATTTGAAGATGAACGTGTTGGTAGAGGAAAGATAAAAAAGCAGTCGTGGCCGAGTGGCTAAGGCGATGGACTCGAAATCCATTGGGACTTTCCCGTGTAGGTTCGAATCCTATCGGCTGCGTTACATTTTAAAGCTTAGTCAATAGCTTGCATCTTAGTTTTTGTGACAAACAAATGAATTCACAAAAAATAAAATAAAAATTACATTGATTCTATTAGTTGAGTTGCAACGAAGAATAAGCTTTATTGTTTACTTTTCGCAAAATGGTTTCAAACAATCTTGAAATTGATTTTTTTACTTAAAACAACAATTTTGTTAGGAATGTGTCGAAACTTTTCCCAATTTATCTACAAAAGAAATATTTTATTAAATGGACTGACTGAGTCAGGTTTTTGTTGATTACTGAATGCATAACAAAAGTAGCAATCAGAAGACGAAGACTTTCTCTACAATTAGAAAGCAGTTTTTTTTGTAACAAAGCTAATTTTGGAGATCAATTGTTTTACATGTAGTATTTGAAGAGAAACGTGTTGATAGAGGAAAGGTAAAAAAGCAGTCGTGGCCGAGTGGTTAAGGCGATGGACTTGAAATCCATTAGGTTTTTCCCTCGTAGGTTCGAATCCTGCCGGCTGCGTTAAATTTTAGAACTTAAGTCAGTAGCTTACATCGAAGTTTTTGTGTCAAAAAAAATAATAATAACAACTTTCACGAAAAATAAAATAAAAAAATACATTGGTTCTATTAGTTGAGTTAAGAAGATAAATAAGCTCCATCATTTACTTTTCAAAAAAAAGTGGAATTAAACATGAAATTGAAATTTTTACTTAAAACATAAATTTCGTTATGAATGTGTCGAAAATTTGCCAAATTTATCTACAAAAATTTTTTTTATTAAATGGACTGACTGAGAAAGCTTTTTGTTGATTACTAAATGCTTAACAAATGTAGCACTCAGAAGACGAGGACTTTCTCTTCAATTACAAAGCAGTTTTTTTTGCAACAAAGCTAATTTTGGAGTTCAATTGTTTTACATGTAGTATTTGAAGAGAAACGTATTGATAGAGGAAAAGTAAATAAGCAGTCGTGGCCGAGTGGTTAAGGCGATGGACTTGAAATCCATTGGGATTTTCCCGCGTAGGTTCGAATCCTGCCGGCTGTGTTAAATTTTAGAACTTAAGTCAGTAGCTTACATCGAAGTTTTTGTTTCAAAAAAAATAATAACTTTCACGAAACATAAAATAAAAATACATAGGCTCTATTAGTTGAGTTAAAAAGATAAATAAGCTCCAACATTTACTTTTCAAAAAATGAGTGGAATTAAACTTGAAATTGAAATTTTTACTTAAAACATAAATTTCGTTATGAATGTGTCGAAAATTTGCCAAATTCATCTACAAATTTTTTTTTTAATTAAATGGACTGACTGAGAAAGCAGTTTTTTATGCAACAAAGCTTATTTTGGAGTTCAATTGTTTTACATGTAGTATTTGAAGATGAACGTGTTGGTAGAGGAAACATAAACAAGCAGTCGTGGCCGAGTGGTTAAGGCGATGGACTCGAAATCCATTGGGACTTTCCCGTGTAGTTTCGAATCCTAACGGCTGCGTTACATTTTAAAGCTTAGTCAATAGCTTGTATCTTAGTTTTTGTGACAAACAAATGAATTCACAAAAAATAAAATAAAAATTACATTGATTCTATTAGTTGAGTTACAACGAAGAATTAGCTTTATTGTTTACTTTTCGCAAAATGGTTTCAAACAATCTTGAAATTGATATTTTTACTTAAAACAACAATTTTGTTAGGAATGTGTCGAAACTCTTCCCAATTTATCTACAAAAGAAATATTTTATTAAATGGACTGACTGAGTTAGGTTTTTGTTGATTACTGAATGCATAACAAAAGTAGCAATCAGAAGACGAAGACTTTCTCTACAATTAGAAAGCAGTTTTTTTTGTAACAAAGCTAATTTTGGAGTTCAATTGTTTTACATGTAGTATTTGAAGAGAAACGTGTTGATAGAGGAAAGGTAAAAAAGCAGTCGTGGCCGAGTGGTTAAGGCGATGGACTTGAAATCCATTAGGTTTTTACCTCGTAGGTTCGAATCCTGCCGGCTGCGTTAAATTTTAGAACTTAAGTCAGTAGCTTACATCGAAGTTTTTGTGTCAAAAAAAAAAAAAATAATAATAACTTTCACGAAAAATAAAATAAAAAAATACATTGGTTCTATTAGTTGAGTTAAGAAGATAAATAAGCTCCATCATTTACTTTTCAAAAAAAGAGTGGAATTAAACATGAAATTGAAATTTTTACTTAAAACATAAATTTCGTTATGAATGTGTCGAAAATTTGTCAAATTTATCTACAAAATTTTTTTTTATTAAATGGACTGACTGAGAAAGCTTTTTGTTGATTACTAAATGCATAACAAAAGTAGCACTCAGAAGACGAGGACTTTCTCTTCAATTAGAAAGCTGTTTTTTATGCAACAAAGCTTATTTTGGAGCTCAGTTGTTTTACATGTAGTATTTGAAGATGAACGTGTTGGTAGAGGAAAGATAAAAAAGCAGTCGTGGCCGAGTGGTTAAGGCGAAGGACTCGAAATCCATTGGGACTTTCCCGTGTAGGTTCGAATCCTATCGGCTGCGTTACATTTTAAAGCTTAGTCAATAGCTTGCATCTTAGTTTTTGTGACAAACAAATGAATTCACAAAAAATAAAATAAAAATTACATTGATTCTATTAGTTGAGTTACAACGAAGTATTAGCTTTATTGTTTACTTTTCGCAAAATGGTTTCAAACAATCTTGAAATTGATTTTTTTACTTAAAACAACAATTTTGTTAGGAATGTGTCGAAACTTTTCCCAATTTATCTACAAAAGAAATATTTTATTAAATGGACTGACTGAGTCAGGTTTTTGTTGATTACTGAATGCATAACAAAAGTAGCAATCAGAAGACGAAGACTTTCTCTACAATTAGAAAGCAGTTTTTTTTGTAACAAAGCTAATTTTGGAGATCAATTGTTTTACATGTAGTATTTGAAGAGAAACGTGTTGATAGAGGAAAGGTAAAAAAGCAGTCGTGGCCGAGTGGTTAAGGCGATGGACTTGAAATCCATTAGGTTTTTCCCTCGTAGGTTCGAATCCTGCCGGCTGCGTTAAATTTTAGAACTTAAGTCAGTAGCTTACATCGAAGTTTTTGTGTCAAAAAAAATAATAATAACAACTTTCACGAAAAATAAAATAAAAAAATACATTGGTTCTATTAGTTGAGTTAAGAAGATAAATAAGCTCCATCATTTACTTTTCAAAAAAAAGTGGAATTAAACATGAAATTGAAATTTTTACTTAAAACAACAATTTTGTTAGGAATGTGTCGAAACTTTTCCCAATTTATCTACAAAAGAAATATTTTATTAAATGGACTGACTGAGTTAGGTTTTTGTTGATTACTAAATGCTTAACAAGAGTAGCACTCATAAGACGAGGACTTTCTCTTCAATTAGAAAGCAGTTTTTTATGCAACAAAGCTTAATTTGGAGTTCAATTGTTTTACATGTAGTATTTGAAGATGAACGTGTTGGTAGAGGAAAGATAAAAAAGCAGTCGTGGCCGAGTGGTTAAGGCGATGGACTCGAAATCCATTGGGACTTTCCCGTGTAGGTTCGAATCCTATCGGCTGCGTTACATATTAAAGCTTAGTCAATAGCTTGCATCTTAGTTTTTGTGACAAACAAATGAATTCACAAAAAATAAAATAAAAATTACATTGATTCTATTAGTTGAGTTACAACGAAGAATAAGCTTTATTGTTTACTTTTCGCAAAATGGTTTCAAACAATCTTGAAATTGATTTTTTTACTTAAAACAACAATTTTGTTAGGAATGTGTTGAAACTTTTCCCAATTTATCTACAAAAGAAATATTTTATTAAATGGACTGACTGAGTCAGGTTTTTGTTGATTACTGAATGCATAACAAAAGTAGCAATCAGAAGACGAAGACTTTCTCTACAATTAGAAAGCAGTTTTTTTTGTAACAAAGCTAATTTTGGAGATCAATTGTTTTACATGTAGTATTTGAAGAGAAACGTGTTGATAGAGGAAAGGCAAAAAAGCAGTCGTGGCCGAGTGGTTAAGGCGATGGACTTGAAATCCATTAGGTTTTTCCCTCGTAGGTTCGAATCCTGCCGGCTGCGTTAAATTTTAGAACTTAAGTCAGTAGCTTACATCGAAGTTTTTGTGTCAAAAAAAATAAAAAAATAATAATAGCTTTCACGAAAAATAAAATAAAAAAATACATAGGTTCTATTAGTTGTGTTAAGAAGATAAATAAGCACCATCATTTACTTTTCAAAAAATGAGTGGTATTAAACATGAAATTGAAATTTTTACTTAAAACATAAATTTCGTTATGGATGTGTCGAAAATTTGTCAAATTTATCTACAAAATTTTTTTTTATTAAATGGACTGACTGAGAAAGCTTTTTGTTGATTACTAAATGCATAACAAAAGTAGCACTCAGAAGACGAGGACTTTCTCTTCAATTAGAAAGCTGTTTTTTATGCAACAAAGCTTATTTTGGAGCTCAGTTGTTTTACATGTAGTATTTGAAGAGAAACGTGTTGATAGAGGAAAGGTAAAAAGGCAGTCGTGGCCGAGTGGTTAAGGCGATGGACTTGAAATCCATTAGGTTTTTCCCTCGTATTTTCGAATCCTGCCGGCTGCGTTAAATTTTACAACTTAAGTCAGAAGCTTACATCGAAGTTTTTGTGTCAAAAAAAATAATAATAACAACTTTCACGAAAAATAAAATAAAAAAATACATTGGTTCTATTAGTTGAGTTAAGAAGATAAATAAGCTCCATCATTTACTTTTCAAAAAAAAGTGGAATTAAACATGAAATTGAAATTTTTACTTAAAACATAAATTTCGTTATGAATGTGTCGAAAATTTGCCAAATTTATCTACAAAAATTTTTTTTATTAAATGGACTGACTGAGAAAGCTTTTTGTTGATTACTAAATGCTTAACAAGAGTAGCACTCATAAGACGAGGACTTTCTCTTCAATTAGAAAGCAGTTTTTTATGCAACAAAGCTTATTTTGGAGTTCAATTGTTTTACATGTAGTATTTGAAGATGAACGTGTTGGTAGAGGAAAGATAAAAAAGCAGTCGTGGCCGAGTGGTTAAGGCGATGGACTCGAAATCCATTGGGACTTTCCCGTGTAGGTTCGAATCCTATCGGCTGCGTTACATTTTAAAGCTTAGTCAATAGCTTGCATCTTAGTTTTTGTGACAAACAAATGAATTCACAAAAAATAAAATAAAAATAACATTGATTCTATTAGTTGAGTTGCAACGAAGAATAAGCTTTATTGTTTACTTTTCGCAAAATGGTTTCAAACAATCTTGAAATTGATTTTTTTACTTAAAACAACAATTTTGTTAGGAATGTGTCGAAACTTTTCCCAATTTATCTACAAAAGAAATATTTTATTAAATGGACTGACTGAGTCAGGTTTTTGTTGATTACTGAATGCATAACAAAAGTAGCAATCAGAAGACGAAGACTTTCTCTACAATTAGAAAGCAGTTTTTTTTGTAACAAAGCTAATTTTGGAGATCAATTGTTTTACATGTAGTATTTGAAGAGAAACGTGTTGATAGAGGAAAGGTAAAAAAGCAGTCGTGGCTGAGTGGTTAAGGCGATGGACTTAAAATCCATTCGGTTTTTCCCTCGTAGGTTCGAATCCTGCCGGCTGCGTTAAATTTTAGAACTTAAGTCAGTAGCTTACATCGAAGTTTTTGTGTCAAAAAAAATAATAATAACAACTTTCACGAAAAATAAAATAAAAAAATACATTGGTTCTATTAGTTGAGTTAAGAAGATAAATAAGCTCCATCATTTACTTTTCAAAAAAAAGTGGAATTAAACATGAAATTGAAATTTTTACTTAAAACATAAATTTCGTTATGAATGTGTCGAAAATTTGCCAAATTTATCTACAAAAATTTTTTTTATTAAATGGACTGACTGAGAAAGCTTTTTGTTGATTACTAAATGCTTAACAAATGTAGCACTCAGAAGACGAGGACTTTCTCTTCAATTACAAAGCAGTTTTTTTTGCAACAAAGCTAATTTTGGAGTTCAATTGTTTTACATGTAGTATTTGAAGAGAAACGTATTGATAGAGGAAAAGTAAATAAGCAGTCGTGGCCGAGTGGTTAAGGCGATGGACTTGAAATCCATTGGGATTTTCCCGCGTAGGTTCGAATCCTGCCGGCTGCGTTAAATTTTAGAACTTAAGTCAGTAGCTTACATCGAAGTTTTTGTTTCAAAAAAAATAATAACTTTCACGAAACATAAAATAAAAATACATAGGCTCTATTAGTTGAGTTAAAAAGATAAATAAGCTCCAACATTTACTTTTCAAAAAATGAGTGGAATTAAACTTGAAATTGAAATTTTTACTTAAAACATAAATTTCGTTATGAATGTGTCGAAAATTTGCCAAATTCATCTACAAATTTTTTTTTTAATTAAATGGACTGACTGAGAAAGCAGTTTTTTATGCAACAAAGCTTATTTTGGAGTTCAATTGTTTTACATGTAGTATTTGAAGATGAACGTGTTGGTAGAGGAAACATAAACAAGCAGTCGTGGCCGAGTGGTTAAGGCGATGGACTCGAAATCCATTGGGACTTTCCCGTGTAGTTTCGAATCCTAACGGCTGCGTTACATTTTAAAGCTTAGTCAATAGCTTGTATCTTAGTTTTTGTGACAAACAAATGAATTCACAAAAAATAAAATAAAAATTACATTGATTCTATTAGTTGAGTTACAACGAAGAATTAGCTTTATTGTTTACTTTTCGCAAAATGGTTTCAAACAATCTTGAAATTGATATTTTTACTTAAAACAACAATTTTGTTAGGAATGTGTCGAAACTCTTCCCAATTTATCTACAAAAGAAATATTTTATTAAATGGACTGACTGAGTTAGGTTTTTGTTGATTACTGAATGCATAACAAAAGTAGCAATCAGAAGACGAAGACTTTCTCTACAATTAGAAAGCAGTTTTTTTTGTAACAAAGCTAATTTTGGAGTTCAATTGTTTTACATGTAGTATTTGAAGAGAAACGTGTTGATAGAGGAAAGGTAAAAAAGCAGTCGTGGCCGAGTGGTTAAGGCGATGGACTTGAAATCCATTAGGTTTTTACCTCGTAGGTTCGAATCCTGCCGGCTGCGTTAAATTTTAGAACTTAAGTCAGTAGCTTACATCGAAGTTTTTGTGTCAAAAAAAAAAAAAAATAATAATAACTTTCACGAAAAATAAAATAAAAAAATACATTGGTTCTATTAGTTGAGTTAAGAAGATAAATAAGCTCCATCATTTACTTTTCAAAAAAAAGTGGAATTAAACATGAAATTGAAATTTTTACTTAAAACATAAATTTCGTTATGAATGTGTCGAAAATTTGCCAAATTTATCTACAAAATTTTTTTTTATTAAATGGACTGACTGAGAAAGCTTTTTGTTGATTACTAAATGCTTAACAAATGTAGCACTCAGAAGACGAGGACTTTCTCTTCAATTACAAAGCAGTTTTTTTTGCAACAAAGCTAATTTTGGAGTTCAATTGTTTTACATGTAGTATTTGAAGAGAAACGTATTGATAGAGGAAAAGTAAATAAGCAGTCGTGGCCGAGTGGTTAAGGCGATGGACTTGAAATCCATTGGGATTTTCCCGCGTAGGTTCGAATCCTGCCGGCTGCGTTAAATTTTAGAACTTAAGTCAGTAGCTTACATCGAAGTTTTTGTTTCAAAAAAAATAATAACTTTCACGAAACATAAAATAAAAATACATAGGCTCTATTAGTTGAGTTAAAAAGATAAATAAGCTCCAACATTTACTTTTCAAAAAATGAGTGGAATTAAACTTGAAATTGAAATTTTTACTTAAAACATAAATTTCGTTATGAATGTGTCGAAAATTTGCCAAATTCATCTACAAAATTTTTTTTTAATTAAATGGACTGACTGAGAAAGCTTTTTTTTGAATACTAAATGCATAACAAGAGTAGCACTCATAAGACGAGGACTTTCTCTTCAATTAGAAAGCAGTTTTTTATGCAACAAAGCTTATTTTGGAGTTCAATTGTTTTACATGTAGTATTTGAAGATGAACGTGTTGGTAGAGGAAACATAAACAAGCAGTCGTGGCCGAGTGGTTATGGCGATGGACTCGAAATCCATTGGGACTTTAACGTGTAGTTTCGAATCCTAACGGCTGCGTTACATTTTAAAGCTTAGTCAATAGCTTGTATCTTAGTTTTTGTGACAAACAAATGAATTCACAAAAAATAAAATAAAAATTACATTGTTCTATTAGTTGAGTTACAACGAAGAATAAGCTTTATTGTTTACTTTTCGCAAAATGGTTTCAAACAATCTTGAAATTGATATTTTTACTTAAAACAACAATTTTGTTAGGAATGTGTCGAAACTTTTCCCAATTTATCTACAAAAGAAATATTTTATTAAATGGACTGACTGAGTTAGGTTTTTGTTGATTACTGAATGCATAACAAAAGTATCAATCAGAAGACGAAGACTTTCTCTACAATTAGAAAGCAGTTTTTTTTGTAACAAAGCTAATTTCGGAGTTCAATTGTTTTACATGTAGTATTTGAAGAGAAACGTGTTGATAGAGGAAAGGTAAAAAAGCAGTCGTGGCCGAGTGGTTAAGGCGATGGACTTGAAATCCATTAGGTTTTTACCTCGTAGGTTCGAATCCTGCCGGCTGCGTTAAATTTTAGAACTTAAGTCAGTAGCTTACATCGAAGTTTTTGTGTCAAAAAAAATAAAAAAATAATAATAGCTTTCACGAAAAATAAAATAAAAAAATACATTGGTTCTATTAGTTGAGTTAAGAAGATAAATAAGCTCCATCATTTACTTTTCAAAAAAAAGTGGAATTAATCATGAAATTGAAATTTTTACTTAAAACATAAATTTCGTTATGAATGTGTCGAAAATTTGCCAAATTTATCTACAAAAATTTTTTTTATTAAATGGACTGACTGAGAAAGCTTTTTGTTGATTACTAAATGCTTAACAAATGTAGCACTCAGAAGACGAGGACTTTCTCTTCAATTACAAAGCAGTTTTTTTTGCAACAAAGCTAATTTTGGAGTTCAATTGTTTTACATGTAGTATTTGAAGAGAAACGTATTGATAGAGGAAAAGTAAATAAGCAGTCGTGGCCGAGTGGTTAAGGCGATGGACTTGAAATCCATTGGGATTATCCCGCGTAGGTTCGAATCCTGCCGGCTGCGTTAAATTTTAGAACTTAAGTCAGTAGCTTACATCGAAGTTTTTGTGTCAAAAAAAATAAAAAAATAATAATAGCTTTCACGAAAAATAAAATAAAAAAATACGTAGGTTCTATTAGTTGTGTTAAGAAGATAAATAAGCACCATCATTTACTTTTCAAAAAATGAGTGGTATTAAACATGAAATTGAAATTTTTACTTAAAACATAAATTTTGTTATGGATGTGTCGAAAATTTGCCAAATTTATCTAAAAAATTTTTTTTTATTAAATGGACTGACTGAGAAAGCTTTTTGTTGATTATTAAATGCATAACAAAAGTAGCACTCAGAAGACGAGGACTTTTTCTTCAATTAGAAAGCAGTTTTTTATGCAACAAAGCTTATTTTGGAGTTCAATTGTTTTACATATAGTATTTGAAGATGAACGTGTTGGTAGAAGAAAGATAAAAAAGCAGTCGTGGCCGAGTAGTTAAGGCGATGGACTCGAAATCTATTGGGACTTTCCCGTGTAGGTTTGAATCCTATCGGCTGCGTTACAATTTAAAGCTTAGTCTATAGCTTGCATCTTAGTTTTTGTGACAAACAAATGAATTCACAAAAAATAAAATAAAAATTACATTGATTCTATTAGTTGAGTTACAACGAAGAATAAGCTTTATTGTTTACTTTTCGCAAAATGGTTGCAAACAATCTTGAAATTGATTTTTTTACTTAAAACAACAATTTTGTTAGGAATGTGTCGAAACTTTTCCCAATTTATCTACAAAAGAAATATTTTATTAAATGGACTGACTGAGTCAGGTTTTTTTGATTACTGAATGCATAACAAAAGTAGCAATCAGAAGACGAAGACTTTCTCTACAATTAGAAAGCAGTTTTTTTTTGTAACAAAGCTAATTTTGGAGATCAATTGTTTTACATGTAGTATTTGAAGAGAAACGTGTTGATAGAGGAAAGGTAAAAAAGCAGTCGTGGCCGAGTGGTTAAGGCGATGGACTTGAAATCCATTAGGTTTTTCCCTCGTAGGTTCGAATCCTGCCGGCTGCGTTAAATTTTAGAACTTAAGTCAGTAGCTTACATCGAAGTTTTTGTGTCAAAAAAAATAATAATAACAACTTTCACGAAAAATAAAATAAAAAAATACACTGGTTCTATTAGTTGAGTTAAGAAGTTAAATAAGCTCCATCATTTACTTTTCAAAAAAAAGTGGAATTAAACATGAAATTGAAATTTTTACTTAAAACATAAATTTCGTTATGAATGTGTCGAAAATTTGCCAAATTTATCTACAAAATTTTTTTTTATTAAATGGACTGACTGAGAAAGCTTTTTGTTGATTACTAAATGCTTAACAAATGTAGCACTCAGAAGACGAGGACTTTCTCTTCAATTACAAAGCAGTTTTTTTTGCAACAAAGCTAATTTTGGAGTTCAATTGTTTTACATGTAGTATTTGAAGAGAAACGTATTGATAGAGGAAAAGTAAATAAGCAGTCGTGGCCGAGTGGTTAAGGCGATGGACTTGAAATCCATTGGGATTTTCCCGCGTAGGTTCGAATCCTGCCGGCTGCGTTAAATTTTAGAACTTAAGTCAGTAGCTTACATCGAAGTTTTTGTTTCAAAAAAAATAATAACTTTCACGAAACATAAAATAAAAATACATAGGCTCTATTAGTTGAGTTAAAAAGATAAATAAGCTCCAACATTTACTTTTCAAAAAATGAGTGGAATTAAACTTGAAATTGAAATTTTTACTTAAAACATAAATTTCGTTATGAATGTGTCGAAAATTTGCCAAATTCATCTACAAATTTTTTTTTTAATTAAATGGACTGACTGAGAAAGCTTTTTTTTGAATACTAAATGCATAACAAGAGTAGCACTCATAAGACGAGGACTTTCTCTTCAATTAGAAAGCAGTTTTTTATGCAACAAAGCTTATTTTGGAGTTCAATTGTTTTACATGTAGTATTTGAAGATGAACGTGTTGGTAGAGGAAACATAAACAAGCAGTCGTGGCCGAGTGGTTAAGGCGATGGACTCGAAATCCATTGGGACTTTAACGTGTAGTTTCGAATCCTAACGGCTGCGTTACATTTTAAAGCTTAGTCAATAGCTTGTATCTTAGTTTTTGTGACAAACAAATGAATTCACAAAAAATAAAATAAAAATTACATTGTTCTATTAGTTGAGTTACAACGAAGAATAAGCTTTATTGTTTACTTTTCGCAAAATGGTTTCAAACAATCTTGAAATTGATATTTTTACTTAAAACAACAATTTTGTTAGGAATGTGTCGAAACTTTTCCCAATTTATCTACAAAAGAAATATTTTATTAAATGGACTGACTGAGTTAGGTTTTTGTTGATTACTGAATGCATAACAAAAGTATCAATCAGAAGACGAAGACTTTCTCTACAATTAGAAAGCAGTTTTTTTTGTAACAAAGCTAATTTTGGAGTTCAATTGTTTTACATGTAGTATTTGAAGAGAAACGTGTTGATAGAGGAAAGGTAAAAAAGCAGTCGTGGCCGAGTGGTTAAGGCGATGGACTTGAAATCCATTAGGTTTTTACCTCGTAGGTTCGAATCCTGCCGGCTGCGTTAAATTTTAGAACTTAAGTCAGTAGCTTACATCGAAGTTTTTGTGTCAAAAAAAATAAAAAAATAATAATAGCTTTCACGAAAAATAAAATAAAAAAATACATAGGTTCTATTAGTTGTGTTAAGAAGATAAATAAGCACCATCATTTACTTTTCAAAAAATGAGTGGTATTAAACATGAAATTGAAATTTTTACTTAAAACATAAATTTCGTTATGGATGTGTCGAAAATTTGTCAAATTTATCTACAAAATTTTTTTTTATTAAATGGACTGACTGAGAAAGCTTTTTGTTGATTACTAAATGCATAACAAAAGTAGCACTCAGAAGACGAGGGCTTTCTCTTCAATTAGAAAGCTGTTTTTTATGCAACAAAGCTTATTTTGGAGCTCAGTTGTTTTACATGTAGAATTTGAAGACCAACATGTTGATAGAGGAAAGGTAAAAAAGCAGTCGTGGCCGAGTGGTTAAGGCGATGGACTTGAAATCCATTAGGCTTTTACCTCGTAGGTTCGAATCCTGCCGGCTGCGTTAAATTTTAGAACTTAAGTCAGTAGCTTACATCGAAGTTTTTGTGTCAAAAAAAAAAAAAAAATAATAATAACTTTCACGAAAAATAAAATAAAAAAATACATTGGTTCTAATAGTTGAGTTAAGAAGATAAATAAGCTCCATCATTTACTTTTCAAAAAAAGAGTGGAATTAAACATGAAATTGAAATTTCTACTTAAAACATAAATTTCGTTATGAATGTGTCGAAAATTTGCCAAATTTATCTACAAAAATTTTTTTTATTAAATGGACTGACTGAGAAAGCTTTTTGTTGATTACTAAATGCTTAACAAATGTAGCACTCAGAAGACGAGGACTTTCTCTTCAATTACAAAGCAGTTTTTTTTGCAACAAAGCTAATTTTGGAGTTCAATTGTTTTACATGTAGTATTTGAAGAGAAACGTATTGATAGAGGAAAAGTAAATAAGCAGTCGTGGCCGAGTGGTTAAGGCGATGGACTTGAAATCCATTGGGATTTTCCCGCGTAGGTTCGAATCCTGCCGGCTGCGTTAAATTTTAGAACTTAAGTCAGTAGCTTACATCGAAGTTTTTGTGTCAAAAAAAATAATAATAATAACTTTCACGAAAAATAAAATAAAAAAATACATTGGTTCTATTAGTTGAGTTAAGAAGATAAATAAGCTCCATCATTTACTTTTAAAAAAAAAGTGGAATTAATTATGAAATTGAAATTTTTACTTAAAACATAAATTTCGTTATGAATGTGTCGAAAATTTGCCAAATTTATCTACAAAAATTTTTTTTATTAAATGGACTGACTGAGAAAGCTTTTTGTTGATTACTAAATGCTTAACAAATGTAGCACTCAGAAGACGAGGACTTTCTCTTCAATTACAAAGCAGTTTTTTTTGCAACAAAGCTAATTTTGGAGTTCAATTGTTTTACATGTAGTATTTGAAGAGAAACGTATTGATAGAGGAAAAGTAAATAAGCAGTCGTGGCCGAGTGGTTAAGGCGATGAACTTGAAATCCATTGGGATTATCCCGCGTAGGTTCGAATCCTGCCGGCTGCGTTAAATTTTAGAACTTAAGTCAGTAGCTTACATCGAAGTTTTTGTGTCAAAAAAAATAAAAAAATAATAATAGCTTTCACGAAAAATAAAATAAAAAAATACGTAGGTTCTATTAGTTGTGTTAAGAAGATAAATAAGCACCATCATTTACTTTTCAAAAAATGAGTGGTATTAAACATGAAATTGAAATTTTTACTTAAAACATAAATTTCGTTATGGATGTGTCGAAAATTTGCCAAATTTATCTACAAAATTTTTTTTTATTAAATGGACTGACTGAGAAAGCTTTTTGTTGATTATTAAATGCATAACAAAAGTAGCACTCAGAAGACGAGGACTTTTTCTTCAATTAGAAAGCAGTTTTTTATGCAACAAAGCTTATTTTGGAGTTCAATTGTTTTACATATAGTATTTGAAGATGAACGTGTTGGTAGAGGAAAGATAAAAAAGCAGTCGTGGCCGAGTAGTTAAGGCGATGGACTCGAAATCTATTGGGACTTTCCCGTGTAGGTTCGAATCCTATCGGCTGCGTTACAATTTAAAGCTTAGTCTATAGCTTGCATCTTAGTTTTTGTGACAAACAAATGAATTCACAAAAAATAAAATAAAAATTACATTGATTCTATTAGTTGAGTTACAACGAAGAATAAGCTTTATTGTTTACTTTTCGCAAAATGGTTGCAAACAATCTTGAAATTGATTTTTTTACTTAAAACAACAATTTTGTTAGGAATGTGTCGAAACTTTTCCCAATTTATCTACAAAAGAAATATTTTATTAAATGGACTGACTGAGTCAGGTTTTTTTGATTACTGAATGCATAACAAAAGTAGCAATCAGAAGACGAAGACTTTCTCTACAATTAGAAAGCAGTTTTTTTTGTAACAAAGCTAATTTTGGAGATCAATTGTTTTACATGTAGTATTTGAAGAGAAACGTGTTGATAGAGGAAAGGTAAAAAAGCAGTCGTGGCCGAGTGGTTAAGGCGATGGACTTGAAATCCATTAGGTTTTTCCCTCGTAGGTTCGAATCCTGCCGGCTGCGTTAAATTTTAGAACTTAAGTCAGTAGCTTACATCGAAGTTTTTGTGTCAAAAAAAATAATAATAACAACTTTCACGAAAAATAAAATAAAAAAATACACTGGTTCTATTAGTTGAGTTAAGAAGTTAAATAAGCTCCATCATTTACTTTTCAAAAAAAAGTGGAATTAAACATGAAATTGAAATTTTTACTTAAAACATAAATTTCGTTATGAATGTGTCGAAAATTTGCCAAATTTATCTACAAAATTTTTTTTTATTAAATGGACTGACTGAGAAAGCTTTTTGTTGATTACTAAATGCTTAACAAATGTAGCACTCAGAAGACGAGGACTTTCTCTTCAATTACAAAGCAGTTTTTTTTGCAACAAAGCTAATTTTGGAGTTCAATTGTTTTACATGTAGTATTTGAAGAGAAACGTATTGATAGAGGAAAAGTAAATAAGCAGTCGTGGCCGAGTGGTTAAGGCGATGGACTTGAAATCCATTGGGATTTTCCCGCGTAGGTTCGAATCCTGCCGGCTGCGTTAAATTTTAGAACTTAAGTCAGTAGCTTACATCGAAGTTTTTGTGTCAAAAAAAATAAAAAAATAATAATAGCTTTCACGAAAAATAAAATAAAAAAATACGTAGGTTCTATTAGTTGTGTTAAGAAGATAAATAAGCACCATCATTTACTTTTCAAAAAATGAGTGGTATTAAACATGAAATTGAAATTTTTACTTAAAACATAAATTTCGTTATGGATGTGTCGAAAATTTGCCAAATTTATCTACAAAAATTTTTTTTATTAAATGGACTGACTGAGAAAGCTTTTTGTTTATTATTAAATGCATAACAAAAGTAGCACTCAGAAGACGAGGACTTTCTCTTCAATTAGAAAGCTGTTTTTTATGCAACAAAGCTTATTTTGGAGTTCAATAGTTTTACATGTAGTATTTGAAGATGAACGTGTTGGTAGAGGAAAGATAAAAAAGCAGTCGTGGCCGAGTGGTTAAGGCGATGGACTCGAAATCCATTGGGACTTTCCCGTGTAGGTTCGAATCCTATCGGCTGCGTTACATTTTAAAGCTTAGTCAATAGCTTGCATCTTAGTTTTGTGACAAACAAATGAATTCACAAAAAATAAAATAAAAATTACATTGATTCTATTAGTTGAGTTACAACGAAGAATAAGCTTTATTGTTTACTTTTCGCAAAATGGTTTCAAACAATCTTGAAATAGATTTTTTTACTTAAAACAACAATTTCGTTAGGAATGTGTCGAAACTTTTCCCAATTTATCTAGAAAAGAAATATTTTATTAAATCGACTGACTGAGTTAGGTTTTTGTTGATTACTAAATGCATAACAAAAGCAGCAATCAGAAGACGAAAACTTTCTCTACAGTTAGAAAGCAGTTTTTTTTGCAACAAAGCTATTTGGAGTTCAATTGTTTTACATGTAGTATTTGAAGATGAACGTGTTGATAGAGGATTGTAAACAAGCAGTCGTGGCCGAGTGGTTAAGGCGATGGACTTGAAATCCATTGGGATTTTCCCGCGTAGGTTCGAATCCTGCCGGCTGCGTTAAATTTTAGAACTTATGTCAGTAGCTTACATCGAAGTTTTTGTTTCAAAAAAAATAATAACTTTCACGAAACATAAAATAAAAATACATAGGCTCTATTAGTTGAGTTAAAAAGATAAATAAGCTCCAACATTTACTTTTCAAAAAATGAGTGGAATTAAACTTGAAATTGAAATTTTTACTTAAAACATAAATTTCGTTATGAATGTGTCGAAAATTTGCCAAATTCATCTACAAAATTTTTTTTTAATTAAATGGACTGACTGAGAAAGCTTTTTCTTGAATACTAAATGCATAACAAGAGTAGCACTCATAAGACAAGGACTTTCTCTTCAATTAGAAAGCAGTTTTTTATGCAACAAAGCTTATTTTGGAGTTCAATTGTTTTACATGTAGTATTTGAAGATGAACGTGTTGGTAGAGGAAACATAAACAAGCAGTCGTGGCCGAGTGGTTAAGGCGATGGACTCGAAATCCATTGGGACTTTCCCGTGTAGTTTCGAATCCTAACGGCTGCGTTACATTTTAGAACTTAAGTCAGTAGCTTACATCGAAGATTTTGTGTCAAAAAAAAAAAAATAATAATAATAGCTTTCACGAAAAATAAAATAAAAAAATACGTAGGTTCTATTAGTTGTGTTAAGAAGATAAATAAGCACCATCATTTACTTTTCAAAAAATGAGTGGTATTAAACATGAAATTGAAATTTTTACTTAAAACTTAAATTTCGTTATGGATGTGTCGAAAATTTGCCAAATTTATCTACAAAAATTTTTTTTATTAAATGGACTGACTGAGAAAGCTTTTTGTTGATTATTAAATGCATAACAAAAGTAGCACTCAGAAGACGAGGACTTTCTCTTCAATTAGAAAGCTGTTTTTTATGCAACAAAGCTTATTTTGGAGTTCAATTGTTTTACATGTAGTATTTGAAGATGAACGTGTTGGTAGAGGAAAGATAAAAAAGCAGTCGTGGCCGAGTGGTTAAGGCGATGGACTCGAAATCCATTGGGACTTTCCCGTGTAGGTTCGAATCCTATCGGCTGCGTTACATTTTAAAGCTTAGTCAATAGCTTGCATCTTAGTTTTTGTGACAAACAAATGAATTCACAAAAAATAAAATAAAAATTACATTGATTCTATTAGTTGAGTTACAACGAAGAATAAGCTTTATTGTTTACTTTTCGCAAAATGGTTTCAAACAATCTTGAAATTGATTTTTTTTTTTAAAACAACAATTTCGTTAGGAATGTGTCGAAACTTTTCCCAATTTATCTAGAAAAGAAATATTTTATTAAATCGACTGACTGAGTTAGGTTTTTGTTGATTACTAAATGCATAACAAAAGCAGCAATCAGAAGACGAAAACTTTCTCTACAGTTAGAAAGCAGTTTTTTTTGCAACAAAGCTAATTTTGGAGTTCAATTGTTTTACATGTAGTATTTGAAGATGAACGTGTTGATAGAGGATTGTAAACAAGCAGTCGTGGCCGAGTGGTTAAGGCGATGGACTTGAAATCCATTGGGATTTTCCCGCGTAGGTTCGAATCCTGCCGGCTGCGTTAAATTTTAGAACTTAAGTCAGTAGCTTACATCGAAGTTTTTGTTTCAAAAAAAATAATAACTTTCACGAAACATAAAATAAAAATACATAGGCTCTATTAGTTGAGTTAAAAAGATAAATAAGCTCCAACATTTACTTTTCAAAAAATGAGTGGAATTAAACTTGAAATTGAAAGTTTTACTTAAAACATAAATTTCGTTATGGATGTGTCGAAAATTTGCCAAATTCATCTACAAAATTTTTTTTTAATTAAATGGACTGTCTGAGAAAGCTTTTTTTTGAATACTAAATGCATAACAAGAGTAGCACTCATAAGACGAGGACTTTCTCTTCAATTAGAAAGCAGTTTTTTATGCAACAAAGCTTATTTTGGAGTTCAATTGTTTTACATGTAGTATTTGAAGATGAACGTGTTGGTAGAGGAAACATAAACAAGCAGTCGTGGCCGAGTGGTTAAGGCGATGGACTCGAAATCCATTGGGACTTTCCCGTGTAGTTTCGAATCCTAACGGCTGCGTTACATTTTAAAGCTTAGTCAATAGCTTGTATCTTAGTTTTTGTGACAAACAAATGAATTCACAAAAAATAAAATAAAAATTACATTGATTCTATTAGTTGAGTTACAACGAAGAATAAGCTTTATTGTTTACTTTTCGCAAAATGGTTTCAAACAATCTTGAAATTGATTTTTTTACTTAAAACAACAATGTTGTTAGGAATGTGTCGAAACTTTTCCCAATTTATCTACAAAAGAAATATTTTATTAAATGGACTGACTGAGTTAGGTTTTTGTTGATTACTGAATGCATAACAAAAGTAGCAATCAGAAGACGAAGACTTTCTCTACAATTAGAAAGCAGTTTTTTTTGTAACAAAGCTAATTTTGGAGTTCAATTGTTTTACATGTAGTATTTGAAGAGAAACGTGTTGATAGAGGAAAGGTAAAAAAGCAGTCGTGGCCGAGTGGTTAAGGCGATGGACTTGAAATCCATTAGATTTTTACCTCGTAGGTTCGAATCCTGCCGGCTGCGTTAAATTTTAGAACTTAAGTCAGTAGCTTACATCGAAGTTTTTGTGTCAAAAAAAAAAAAAAATAATAATAACTTTCACGAAAAATAAAATAAAAAAATACGTAGGTTCTATTAGTTGTGTTAAGAAGATAAATAAGCACCATCATTTACTTTTCAAAAAATGAGTGGTATTAAACATGAAATTGAAATTTTTACTTAAAACATAAATTTCGTTATGGATGTGTCGAAAATTTGTCAAATTTATCTACAAATTTTTTTTTTATTAAATAGACTGACTGAGAAAGCTTTTTGTTGATCACTAAATGCTTAACAAATGTAGCACTCAGAAGACGAGGACTTTCTCTTCAATTACAAAGCAGTTTTTTTTGCTACAAAGCTGATTTTGGAGTTCAATTGTTTTACATGTAGTATTTGAAGAGAAACGTATTGATAGAGGAAAAGTAAATAAGCAGTCGTGGCCGAGTGGTTAAGGCGATGGACTTGAAATCCATTGGGATTTTCCCGCGTAGGTTCGAATCCTGCCGGCTGCGTTAAATTTTAGAACTTAAGTCAGTAGCTTACATCGAAGTTTTTGTTTCAAAAAAAATAATAACTTTCACGAAACATAAAATAAAAATACATAGGCTCTATTAGTTGAGTTAAAAAGATAAATAAGCTCCAACATTTACTTTTCAAAAAATGAGTGGAATTAAACTTGAAATTGAAAGTTTTACTTAAAACATAAATTTCGTTATGGATGTGTCGAAAATTTGCCAAATTCATCTACAAAATTTTTTTTTAATTAAATGGACTGTCTGAGAAAGCTTTTTTTTGAATACTAAATGCATAACAAGAGTAGCACTCATAAGACGAGGACTTTCTCTTCAATTAGAAAGCAGTTTTTTATGCAACAAAGCTTATTTTGGAGTTCAATTGTTTTACATGTAGTATTTGAAGATGAACGTGTTGGTAGAGGAAACATAAACAAGCAGTCGTGGCCGAGTGGTTAAGGCGATGGACTCGAAATCCATTGGGACTTTCCCGTGTAGTTTCGAATCCTAACGGCTGCGTTACATTTTAAAGCTTAGTCAATAGCTTGTATCTTAGTTTTTGTGACAAACAAATGAATTCACAAAAAATAAAATAAAAATTACATTGATTCTATTAGTTGAGTTACAACGAAGAATAAGCTTTATTGTTTACTTTTCGCAAAATGGTTTCAAACAATCTTGAAATTGATTTTTTTACTTAAAACAACAATGTTGTTAGGAATGTGTCGAAACTTTTCCCAATTTATCTACAAAAGAAATATTTTATTAAATGGACTGACTGAGTTAGGTTTTTGTTGATTACTGAATGCATAACAAAAGTAGCAATCAGAAGACGAAGACTTTCTCTACAATTAGAAAGCAGTTTTTTTTGTAACAAAGCTAATTTTGGAGTTCAATTGTTTTACATGTAGTATTTGAAGAGAAACGTGTTGATAGAGGAAAGGTAAAAAAGCAGTCGTGGCCGAGTGGTTAAGGCGATGGACTTGAAATCCATTAGATTTTTACCTCGTAGGTTCGAATCCTGCCGGCTGCGTTAAATTTTAGAACTTAAGTCAGTAGCTTACATCGAAGTTTTTGTGTCAAAAAAAAAAAAAAATAATAATAACTTTCACGAAAAATAAAATAAAAAAATACGTAGGTTCTATTAGTTGTGTTAAGAAGATAAATAAGCACCATCATTTACTTTTCAAAAAATGAGTGGTATTAAACATGAAATTGAAATTTTTACTTAAAACATAAATTTCGTTATGGATGTGTCGAAAATTTGTCAAATTTATCTACAAAATTTTTTTTTATTAAATAGACTGACTGAGAAAGCTTTTTGTTGATCACTAAATGCTTAACAAATGTAGCACTCAGAAGACGAGGACTTTCTCTTCAATTACAAAGCAGTTTTTTTTGCTACAAAGCTGATTTTGGAGTTCAATTGTTTTACATGTAGTATTTGAAGAGAAACGTATTGATAGAGGAAAAGTAAATAAGCAGTCGTGGCCGAGTGGTTAAGGCGATGGACTTGAAATCCATTGGGATTTTCCCGCGTAGGTTCGAATCCTGCCGGCTGCGTTAAATTTTAGAACTTAAGTCAGTAGCTTACATCGAAGTTTTTGTTTCAAAAAAAATAATAACTTTCACGAAACATAAAATAAAAATACATAGGCTCTATTAGTTGAGTTAAAAAGATAAATAAGCTCCAACATTTACTTTTCAAAAAATGAGTGGAATTAAACTTGAAATTGAAAGTTTTACTTAAAACATAAATTTCGTTATGGATGTGTCGAAAATTTGCCAAATTCATCTACAAAATTTTTTTTTAATTAAATGGACTGTCTGAGAAAGCTTTTTTTTGAATACTAAATGCATAACAAGAGTAGCACTCATAAGACGAGGACTATCTCTTCAATTAGAAAGCTGTTTTTTATGCAACAAAGCTTATTTTGGAGTTCAATTGTTTTACATGTAGTATTTGAAGATGAACGTGTTGGTAGAGGAAAGATAAACAAGCAGTCGTTTCCGAGTGGTTAAGGCGATGGACTCGAAATCCTTTGGGATTTTCCCGCGTAGGTTCGAGTCCTATCGGCTGCGTTACATTTTAAAGCTTAGTCAATAGCTTGCTTCTTAGTTTTTGTGACAAACAAATGAATTCACAGAAAATAAAATAAAAATTACATTGATTCTATTAGTTGAGTTACAACGAAGAATAAGCTCTATTGTTTACTTTTCGCAAAATGGTTTCAAACAATCTTGAAATTGATATTTTTACTTAAAACTACAATTTTGTTAGGAATGAGTCGAAACTTTTCCCAATTTATCTACAAAAGAAATATTTTATTAAATGGACTGACTGAGTTAGGTTTTTGTTGATTACTAAGTGCATAACAAAAGTAGCAATCAGAAGACGAAAACTTTCTCTACAGTTAGAAAGCAGTTTTTTTTGCAACAAAGCTAATTTTGGAGTTCAATTGTTTTACATGTAGTATTTGAAGATGAACGTGTTGGTAGAGGAAAGACAAACAAGCAGTCGTGGTCGAGTGGTTAAGGCGATGGACTTGAAATCCATTGGGATTTTCCCGCGTAGGTTCGAATCCTGCCGGCTGCGTTAAATTTTAGAACTTTAGTCAGTAGCTTACATCGAAGTTTTTGTGTCAAAAAAAATAAAAAAATAACAATAGCTTTCACGAAAAATAAAATAAAAAAATACATAGGTTCTATTAGTTGTGTTAAGAAGATAAATAAGCACCATCATTTACTTTTCAAAAAATGAGTGGTATTAAACATGAAATTGAAATTTTTACTTAAAACATAAATTTCGTTATGGATGTGTCGAAAATTTGTCAAATTTATCTAAAAAATTTTTTTTTATTAAATGGACTGACTGAGAAAGCTTTTTGTTGATTACTAAATGCATAACAAAAGTAGCACTCAGAAGACGAGGACTTTCTCTTCAATTAGAAAGCTGTTTTTTATGCAACAAAGCTTATTTTGGAGCTCAGTTGTTTTACATGTAGAATTTGAAGACCAACATGTTGATAGAGGAAAGGTAAAAAAGCAGTCGTGGCCGAGTGGTTAAGGCGATGGACTTGAAATCCATTGGGATTTTCCCGCGTAGGTTCGAATCCTGCCGGCTGCGTTAAATTTTAGAACATAAGTCAGTAGCTTACATCGAAGTTTTTGTTTCAAAAAAAATAATAACTTTCACGAAACATAAAATAAAAATACATAGGCTCTATTAGTTGAGTTAAAAAGATAAATAAGCTCCAACATTTACTTTTCAAAAAATGAGTGGAATTAAACTTGAAATTGAAAGTTTTACTTAAAACATAAATTTCGTTATGGATGTGTCGAAAATTTGCCAAATTCATCTACAAAATTTTTTTTTAATTAAATGGACTGTCTGAGAAAGCTTTTTTTTGAATACTAAATGCATAACAAGAGTAGCACTCATAAGACGAGGACTTTCTCTTCAATTAGAAAGCAGTTTTTTATGCAAAGCTTATTTTGGAGTTCAATTGTTTTACATGTAGTATTTGAAGAT
>OX421978.1:34718626-34726126 GCA_949128135.1 Parasteatoda lunata
TTACTTCAGTCCAAATCCGACCGGGCTTGGGTTATAATTAATATATATTTTAGCTATTGGGAAATTCTTAAGCATTCTTAAAATAGTCACGACATTAAATTGGTGCCGTGACTTCTTTTCTAATAAGGGAGTTTGATGATTGAAGTAATGTGATTAAGAAGTTAAGAGATGAAGGTTAGGAATTGTTAGGTATCATAATTAGTTATTTATATTATTTAATCATTTTATTTTCTCATTTATGTGAATGTATACTGGGAAAATATATATATATTTTTTTTATTATTATTTACTAAAGATTTAAGACTAGAATGAATAGAGGATGTTCAATTAGTTCGCTTACTGACTGTTTTTAAGGAAATGTTCTAAAAAAAAATAAATAAATAAAAAAAAAATTTAAAAAAAAAATTATACTTGCCTTATATGAATAACAATATTTGACTATTATTTAAATAGTAACTAATTGTATAAGTATAATTAATTGAATTCAGTATATAGGGATTAAATTGTGCGCAAAGATTCATGTATGTGGGCGCAATAACGAGAAAAATGGCTAACAATAATAAACCAAATGATTCACAATTAAGTAACACCCCAAAAATAGCGTTGAATATGACAGAGCCGTCAGGATTAACAGCAGGAAGAAGCTCGGATAATATACAACCGCAACGACAAATAAACCTGAATTTTTCAAATTTAATTCCTCCTTTCGATGGGGACAAAGAGACGACCACTTTCTTTTTTTCTCAGTTTGATCAAATATCAGAAATGGCAGGCTGGGACGAACAAGAGAAGGCAACGATATTGAAAGCAAAATGCACGGGCGCGGCAAGGCAATTTCTAATTTTTGATACAGATTTAATTAATTGTAATGTTTACACGCAAGTAAAAAACAAATTTCAGGATCATTTCACAAAGAAGCAATCATTAATTGAATTAAACTTACAATTCGCAAACATTGCCATGAGAGAGCATGAGTCAGTGAGGGATTTTGCAGAAAGAATTAAAAGAGCAGGAACACAGTTTATGGGGGCAAGTAACGTGATATCTCAGGAAGCTAGTCAAATGTTAGACAAAATCCTATTAGCAAAATTTATCGAAGGGATACTACCAGAATTGCAAAGAGAGGTAGTATTAAAAGGACCGAATAATTTTAACGAGGCCGTCGAAACAGCTTTAAAATGTCAATCTGCCAGCGAAATGTTTGCTAGGTTGAGAATTAACGCTGTAGGAGTAAACAACATGCATGCAACTCCTGAACAGTCGACAAACCATCAATCTTTAGCTGCTTCAAATCACATGTTTTGCATGTATTGCGGAAAAAGTAATCATTTCGCTAAGGATTGTTTTGAATTGCAAAGAGTTTGCAGTACTCTAAATAGAGCAGCAAACAATAGAGAGCGAGCAACAAACGATCGCCTTCAGCGCAGCAGTTATAACCCGCAGAGTAGGCGTGGAATGGTTGAGGAGCAGAGTGCTTTCGTGAATAGACCAACTTATCAACATCAACGGGGTAACATCAATAGAAGTAGAGGGTCGTACAGGGGCAATAATCGGAATTTAAACTAAATGGCTGCTTCGAAAATCCTCGGGGGCAGATAACTGAGGTAAAATCAGTAGTTGAGGCGGTAAAAGATAAGAAAATCATCGAGAAGGGTATTTCAGGAAACGTAACACTCAATAAAGATATTTGCAAATTGATTGATTATAAGAATTGTACAAAAAACTCACAATTAAATCAAGGGATTAAAAATAGTACCAAAATAATACCGAATGTATCGGCAATAAGTAGCGACTATAAAATACCATTGATCGTAGGAAAATGTTTACATAGAATAAATGAAGATCAGGTCATGGATCAGAATGCATACACAGAATGTGAAATGCTAGTAGATACGGGAGCGGCAGTTAATTTGTTAAGTGAACAAAAATATAATGAATTAGAAAAGTTTTGTGAAATACAAATGGATGTGAAAGGAACGGATATCCGCTCATTAACTGGAGAGGAAATAAAATATGTAGCGTGTGTTAAACTACGTTTTAATTTAGGGGAGGCTGAAATATCCGATATTTTTTATGTTACTAGAAATAAATTTGTACAGTATGATGCGATTTTAGGATATCCTACTATGAGAAAATATAAATTAATAATCGATACGAGGAATAATTGTATAAAAATAGGAAATGTTGTAATTAGTATGGGAACTAGCGAAGAGAAGTGCGTAAATAGCATAGTTATGGTAAGTAAAAATAAGATAAAAATTGAGGGTCACAATACGGAATTTGTAGTTTTAAGACCTCGAGATTCAATTGAGGATAAAGATTATTTGTTTACTCCAAAAATATTAAAATTACCTTTAAACACAGAAGAAGCCGTAGTGAAAACTAAAAATGGAGAAATAGCCATAGCTATCACTAATTGTTCTGAAAAGGCTGTAACGATAAATAAACAGATGAAACTGGGGTATCTCGAACATGAAATCGAGATTATTGATGTTGAAAACGTTCCAAAGGACGAAAATAAGAAAACTCACATAAATGTTATTCAGATTGTTTCGGAAGAGGTTAAAAAGTTAAGAAAATCGGAGTTTAATTTAAAGGATTTTAATTTAAATCATTTGGAGCCTAATCAGAAAGAACAGTTATCAACGATGCTATCGAAATATTATGACGTTTTTTCAAAATCTTTTAAATCATTAGGGAAAGCAGACATCGTTAAGACAAAAATAAACGTAAATTGCAACAAACCCGTAACATCAAAACCATATCCTGTGCCTTTTAAATTGCAGCCGGAGTTAAGAAAACAACTAGGAGAACTAGAGCAGGCGGGAATAATAGAAAGAACAGATAGTATGTGGGCTTCACCAATTTTATTGGTGAAGAAACGATCAGAAGATAAAACAAAGGAAGTTAAATACCGCCTCGCATTAGATTTAAGGGAATTAAATTCGGTAATAGAGTTGTCCCCCGTACCACTTCCCAAAATTTCAGATTTGTTGAAAAATATGACAGGAGCAAAATATTATTGCTCAGTTGACTTAAGTTCAGCTTTCTACCAATTAGAAATGTCAGAAGATGATAGGAAATACCTTGCTTTTACATCCATTTTTGGAAATTTTCAATTTACTAAACTGGTATTCGGATTAAAGAACAGTGCGGCATATTTTTCTAAACTAATGAGGGAACACGTTTTAAAAGATTTAGATAGCCTAGGAATCTATAATTATTTGGATGATATTATTATTCTGGCCAATTCGTTTGATGAGATGATGGAAAGATTAAATGCTATTTTTGAGAGATTGAGAAAGTTTAATTTAACTTTATCCCCAGAAAAGTGTAAATTTTTTCAAACAAAAATCAAATTTTTAGGACATGTAGTATCAAAAGAGGGGATTACGCCATCGGTAGACAATATTCAGAAGATCATACAGTTTTTAAGACCACAAACGGCAAAACAAGTTCATAAATTTATGGGAGTCGTAAATTTTTATAGGTCATTAATACCGCGTTGTGCAGAGATCGCAGCCCCACTGGAAAAATTGATGAGTAAAAAGCAAAAATTTAAATGGACAACCGAGTGTGAGGAATCATTCCGTACGCTGCAAAATTTATTTCAAGACGCCCCATTTGTGATTCAACCAATTCCACACAGTACCTATTATGTAAATACGGACGCATCAGCTACGGCGATTGCAGGAATGTTATCCCAAAAAGTAGATAACACCCTGAGACCAATTAAGTTTTTTTCAAGAAAATTGAAAATTAGTGAATCGAAATATTCAGCGGTTAAACTTGAGTTATTAGCGGTATACGAGGCAGTTAAATACTTTCGAGAGTACCTATTTGGGGAAAAATTCATAATAAAAACCGATCATAAGCCACTCTTACATAATTTAAAATTGGACAATCCCCCCGCAATTATTGGTCGGTGGTTATTGTATTTGGCGGAGTATGATTTTCAAATTGAACACATAGCAGGTGTAGACAATCATTTAATAGATTACCTATCGCGATTTGTTGACTTCAGTCAGGAGGATAATAATCAGTTGAATGACAAGGAGAGTCAAAAGGAGCAGGGTAAGAAACAGGAGAATAAGAAAGCGCGGACCCCTGAGAGTGTAACAAATGAGCTGCATGAAAAGCAGAATGAGAAAGGGGAAACTCTTATAAAGCAGGTTGCGATAATAGGAGAAGAAGAAAAAAAAAAGAATGAGAATGATAATATCATCGATAGGTCGATATTGCTTAAAGAGTCCTTGGAAGACAAAGAAATAATTAAATTTAAAAAAGGAATAGTCAGTGGGAAATTGCCTATTAAACAAAATACGGAAAGATTCTATATAGATGAGTCAGGGTTATTAATGCATTTAGGAAAAATTGATGTTAATAAAGAGTTTGTCAAACAAATCGTTGTACCGAGTTGTTTACGGCGTACTATAATACAAAATATGCACTTATCACACTTGGGCGCAGACAAGACTTTTCATTTAATTCAAAGACAATTTTGGTGGAAGGGATTATATCGTGACATAAGGAATTACGTTGCGTCTTGTGAAATTTGTTGTCAGGTTAAACCAAATAAACAAAAGCAAAGGGAGTTTGGAAACACTCCTCTTCCAAGGAAACCGGGATCGATTCTTAGTATTGATATGTGTGGTATTTTTCCGAATGGGAAATATGTCATTTCAATGATAGATCATTTTTCGCGGCGAATACAATTATACCCAGTGTCTAGTATTAAAACACATATCGTAACGTCCAAATTGTTAGAATATCAGTGTAATTTTGGGAGAATCGAAGCAATTTTATCTGATAGGGGCAGTCAATTTTTATCTGAAATTTATGAAGCAATTAATGAACGCTTGAAAATTAAGATTATGCGGACTAGTAGCTATAACCCAAATCTAAATGGTAAGTTAGAACGAATACATAGTTCACTAAAAAAGACAATTTATGCTAGCGCCTTAGAAGATAGAGATTTTGATTTAGCGGTGATGCTTCACCAGTCATTCTACAATGAATCTTTGCACCCATCTACGAAATTCAGCCCCAATCAAATATTCTTTGGTAGGAAGCTAGAATTATTAACAGATACTTGGGGACAAAAAATTGAATCCGACTATTGTAATTACAATAAGTATTATTTCGATACAGTAAAGACAATAGAATCTGTCAGTAAACAAGCTGAAAAAAATATGATAACTTCCAGAGATTTGCAAAACGAAAGACAAAGGAAAAAAGCAGTTAAAAGTGAATTTAAAATGGGCGACAAAGTTTTTGTAGAGAATAAGACTCGTTTTAGAACAAAATTTGACGGTCCTTTTGAGGTATTTAGAGTACATTCATCAAATTTATTATCTTTAAAATCAATGGATAGGAACTTTTCAAGAATAATAAAGGTTAATACACGAAGAATAAAAAAAATGCAAGAAAGATTACCTCATTTAAGAATAAATTAAATTTATTAGGAAAAAGTTAAAAATGAGAATGATTAGTGTAAATAATAATAATAAATATAAAATTTTTTTTATAAATATGTAAAAATAGGTAAATGTATATGGTGTTTGTTTTGTGGTGAGGAGAGGCCAAAAAGGTTGACAAGAGATAGACATATATAAAATAAAAATAAAAAAGTTAATGTCCCTCTATAAGAAAAATACAAGATGTCACTCAAAAAAAAAAAAAAAGAGAAAGAGAAAAAAAAAAAAAAAAAAACTGTGTTACCACGACGACACATTCGCCTTCTTGGAACTATTCATGGGACCTTTTTTTTCTTTTCTGTGGATATAAGTGGCGATGACAGGAGTGATTGCGAGACTTACACGCCAAGGGTCCTTTGGCGCCTCAAATTCCAGTGGTCAAAGTTCCAAAAAAATCTCAGGGGTGACGAAGTAATAGTAAACGAGTGAAAAAGAATGGAAAGCCACCTGCATAGAACTTTTGTTGATGATGGCATGGAGTACCCGTAATGCTCTGAAAAGGGTGCGAGAAACAACGAACGTCCTGAAAGGTATGGGATAGAATCATCCATTGCAGCTGACAGAAGGAAGGTCTAACCCTTTGTGTACTGACGTGTGCGAGAAGAAAGGATACCGAAAACGTGATGTTGTTCGGGAAACAAAAAGGGGATTCATATTGCAGGAGTGAAAATTTCACTAGACTAGTGATCATTTGTGACAGTGCATTGTGACTATGAAGAGGGTATCAATTGTGAAATGACTCTTACCTATCTACAATTGTGCAGTGACGATTACTTATCTACATAATGTGAACTGACTCTTACCCATTTACATGAGTTCTATTATTAATTTTTTTAATGTTCTGAATGATACATTTTTTTCCCTCCCTTTCTATGCTGATTGGGCGAGTGTCAGTGCACGGGCAATCACTTAAAGAAGCTGGAAAAAAAAATATTATAATTGTTATTATTCTTTTTAGGTTTGTAAAACCGTTGGTAAGGTTTTAAGTTTCTAATATTGTACAAGAAATATTGAATTATCTATGTATAATTTTTTTTTTTTTTTTTAAATTTTTTTGTTAAGGAAGGGGTGAGATGTGGTAGTGACATGGTCACTTTTAAAAAGATTTATTGTAAAGGAGGGAGGCCGGGAAAGCGTGAGAAAAAGGCGGTGGAATTTGCCGTCAAAGCCAGGGGCAGTCGCCAGGTAGTCGGGCGGCAAGGGCAATAGTGACTCTGTCGGTCTTTATTTCTTTTAGGTTGTTTGACCAATAATCTGCGGTGGGGGATCAAGCTAACACCCTCGTTGGAGAAGGATCCCATCCAATGGAAAGGGGACCGAGATTAGCTAAAGACGAGGAAGATGACAAAAGGGCAGATGGATGAAAAAGTGTAACGAACTGGATGTCGTTAAAAGAGCCCAGAAGGAACCCCCCCCCCTCCGCAGATGTATGGTGAGAGTACTTTTGAATATTACTTTCTCATGTTGACTTGTAGGCCTCCTCCTCATTACCTCACCTCATTTTAAAATACCTCTTGTTAAGTTCTCTATATTCTTAATTATTAATAATTGCTTAACTCGTACTAAATAAAATTGTATCTTTTTATTTAATGATTACTTGTCTCCTCTGGATTCTTAGTCACGTTACTTCAGTCCAAATCCGACCGGGCTTGGGTTATAATTAATATATATTTTAGCTATTGGGAAATTCTTAAGCATTCTTAAAATAGTCACGACAGTGTTGATAGAGGAAGGTAAATAAGCAGTCGTGGCCGAGTGGTTAAGGCGATGGACTAGAAATCCATTGGGATCTTCCCGCGTAGGTTCGAATCCTACCGACTGCGGAAAAGAATCAAATGATTATTAATTTTTATTAAATTTTCATACTAGTTTTGAACAGCAAAAGAAAGAGATATAAGTTAATTCTGAGCAGTCGTGGCCGAGTGGTTAAGGCGATGGACTTGAAATCCATTGGGATTTTCCCGCGTAGGTTCGAATCCTACCGGCTGCGTTAAATTTTGGAGCTTAAGTCAGTAGCTTACAT